>CM017569.1:54557579-54846927 GCA_007844125.1 Sinonovacula constricta | reverse complement strand
GTGCCTGTGCATGGGTGTGTGCCTATGTTTGGTTGTGTGCCTGGGCATGGGTGTGTGCCTATGTTTGGTTGTGTTCCTATGCATGGGTATGTGACTGTGCATAGGTGTGTGCCTGTGCATGGGTGTGTGCCTGTGCATGGGTGTGTGCCTATGCATGGGTATGTGCCTGGGCATGGGTGTGTGCCTGTGCATGGGTATGTGACTGTGCAAAGGTGTGTGCCTGTGCATGGGTGTGTGCCTGGGCATGGGTATGTGCCTGGGCATGAGTCTGTGCATGGGTGTGTGCCTATGTTTGGTTGTGTGCCTATGCATGGGTATGTGACTGTGCATAGGTATGTGCCTGTGCATGGGTGTGTGCCTGTGGCCTGTGCATGGGTGTGTGCCTGTGCATGGGTGTGTGCCTATGCATGGGTATGTGCCTGGGCATGGGTGTAAGCCTGTGCATGGGTGTGTGCCTGTGCATGGGTGTGTGCCTATGTTTGGTTGTGTGCCTGTGCATGGGTGTGTACCTATGTTTGGTTGTGTGCCTATGCATGGGTATGTGCCTTTGCATGGGTGTGTGCTGTGCATGTGCCTATTGTTAGTTGTGTGCCTGTGCATGGGTGTGTGCCTATGTTTGGTTGTGTGCCTGTGCATGGGTGTGTGCCTATCTTTGGTTATGTGCCAGTGTAGGGTGTGTGCCTCTGTTTGGTTATGTGCCTGTGCATGGGTATGTGCCTGTGCATGGATGTGTGCCTATGTTTGGTTGTGTGCCTGTGCATGGGTGTGTGCCTATGTGTGGGTGTGTGCCTATGCATGGGTATGTGCCTGGTCATGGGTGTGTGCCTGTGCCTGGGTATGTGCCTCAGCATGGGTGTGTGCCTGTGCATGGGTGTGTGCCTGTGCATGGGTGTGTGCCTATGCATGGGTATGTGCCTGGGCGTGCTTGTGTGCCTATGTTTGGTTGTGTGCCTGGGCATGGGTGTGTGCCTGTGCATGGGTATGTGCCTGGGCATGGGCCTATGTTTGGTTGCGTGCCTGTGCATGGGTGTACCTGTGCATGGTCATGTGCCTGTATATATGCATGCATCTTCTTACTTTGTATAACAGAACCACCAGAGGTATTTGAGTAACCAAATCATATCGTGAAAATTAAAGACTTCTCTTTTCAGAATTTAAGATTGGAAGAAATGCCTTTTGCTACACAGCAGCTATAATTGAGGAAATTAAAACATGTACAAAGAAATTATTAGGGTTGCTATGGATACAAATAAAAACACATTCTTTGATAAAACCAGCGAACTCAAAATGAAGCCATAAACAAGAGAAAACAGAAGCAACAAAAGAGTGTAAAAAGGTCATAAAGCAGATATGAGAGCGAATTGTTGTCTTTATTAAGGAGTTGATGCTCAATTCCAGATGCACACTGAAATATTAATTTATATTTTATAACCGTTTACTTTCCATACAAATGCAGTGAAGCATAAACCTTATCAGAGGCCACCATTTAAAGTTATGAGAACTATTTAAATATAAAATACATGCATGCCTGAAAAACGTGAATGCACATAAAAGCTGAAAAATTATTCTGTTATTATTATTTCTACTGATAGATATTATATTTTATCATATTTACTTGAATATTACATGAAACATATACATTAGGACATAAGTCAGATAAAGAATAAAGAAAGAAAACATGTATCAAAATCATGTAACAAAACCATGTAATTAAAAATGTGAAACTAAAGCCATGTTACTAAATCTGTTACCAAAATCCATGTAAATAAAACCATGTAAACAAAAACCATGTAATTAAAGCTGTATAACTTAAGCCATATAATGAAAAACCTATGTGACCAAAATCTATGTAACCAAAACCTATGTAACCAAAACCGTATAACCAAAAGCCATGTAACTAAAACCATGTAACTTTACCCTGTAACCAAAACCATGTAACTCAACTCAACTCAACTTTATTCTTAAATCATATACATGACACATGAGATTACAAATATAACATACAGTAACATATCATGAAAAAATTTAGCTACTACGGGAAGGAGGTAAATGCTGCAATGAAAATAATTTATTTTTAACTTGGGTGCCTTCATGTATACAAATAACAAGGAAAAGACTGAAGTTGGGTAATTGAGTGTTTGCTGTGTTGGAAAAAATATAAACAAGGGTTTATTGGTGGCAGTTTCGCATTAATTCAAAGATCGAAAAATAAAATAATAAAATAATGTAAGAGGAATTAAATATGTCTGTATATGGATTATATTAATCCTATGCTTAAAGGAGTCTACTGACCCTTAAGTCCAAGATTATCCTCCAGACTTTAATCTTTAACTCTTAACCATTGCTAATCCATAATCTTGTGTTGGATTATTCCAAACACATTTGTTTAAATGAAATACAGTTTTTGTTAAGAAAGAAAATGGCAATATAAGTTTAAAGTATATATGAAAAAAAAAATGTTTTTTGCATTTGTGTAGTCTCTTAAACGAAGCTTTTATTATTATTATTATTACAATTATTATTATTATTGTTATTATTATCATTATTATTACTGTTATTATTATTTTTGTGAAACAAATCAATATATATTTACCAACCATAAACCACATTAATAAATAAATATATGAATAAATGAATTAATACTTGATAAACAAATAAATGAATAAATAAATAAACAAGCAAACAAACAAACAAATAAAATATATATGGTATAAATTTTTTTTTACATAATCCTACCTCGGTAATTAAATCCATTTTTTACAATGTCCACATCCCTAAATCCTATCCATCACTAATTAACTCAATTAAGCAATGCGATCAAACACTCTCCATCCACATTTCCCAAAATGCAACAGTATCCCTGTGACAGTCCTGTAGCTAGAAGTACAAATTTATTTATTTATGACCAATGAAAGTTTTCCAGACAGTGTTGGCCTGAAGCATTTTAAGATTTTCTGACCTGAAGGTAGATCTGATGTTGTGTATTGATTATTGCATCATGTTGGGCTAATTTCTGGTAACTTTGTAACTTTGTTTGCAAACTGAACTGGGACATTATAGTCACCAAGTAACCTGTCATGCACAAATTGATCAGGTAGACATTAAGTGAAGATCCAGATGAAAATTAAGTTTTAAATCTGATCACAATATGCCCTATTTGCTTGTACAATTCTGTTGTAAATTACAAATAAACTTTTTAGCAAAAAACAAATTTTACCTTTTAAATATACTTTTTTATGCCATATTTTGTAAATTGTCCATTATTTTCTACCAGAATTTCAGGACATATTTATACATGTGAACTCTCCAGCTTATGGAGGGAGACTCTACCTTTTAAGGTTAATAATTCAAAATTATTTAAAAATGAGTTTTTTTTTAAACATTTTCAGAAATTTTCCTACGTGTAAACAGATAACTTGTTTGTTTATGTGAAAATAACAAATCTCCCACTTTTCATGTGAAAATCTCCCACTTTGGCCTCAGAAAAGTTCACAAGTATATACCATGCTAATATGTTTTAATTATGCAAAACATGTAATTAATTTTGTATTGTCTGGAATAATTAAAATATGTACATGCTTGCATGTGATAAAAAAACAACAAAGTATATATAAAGACTAAGTGCAGGTAATTATATTATTACATGAGTAAAAAGATGCAAAAATATCCAGAAAAAAAAAGTGTGTCCCTAAAGATGACTTTGTATTGTCTTTTTTTTTGTGTGTTATAACAGTACATATTTAATACGCTTAATCAAATCACCAAATCTATGCAAAGTGCTAATAATACAAATGTGAGGTTAAAAACAAGATTAATTAAAAATATATCCTTACTTTTTGTGCCTTTTTTTTTTGGCAGAAATTTTCTTGTTTGGCTTTTTACAGAGTATTCGAGGACTTTCATGTGACAAATGAACAAACATGCAATCATAAGGAAAGAAAATTCTTAGTTTCATGTATAAGAGGAATTTAAATTGTATCTGAAGATTAATTAATTACAAATACAAAGTATATGACAATTATTTATCATGTCTTTCTCGCCATTTATTGTTACATACATTATATATATATATATTTATACTGATGCTGAGTTTAATTAACTGGAAAACGATCTTCTTAAACTCTTTAACAAATGAGTTCCAGATGAGAGAACAATTTCAATAGAAAACATTGGTAATATTAAAACTGTCTCCCTTGTCTGGTAGGATCCAAGGAACTCCAAATAGTAGGTAGGTCATCTTAGTTGGAATCCTTGGACTTAATGGCAGGTTTCTTTTGTGAGGGTGTCAATATGGTTATTAACAGCAATGTCTTTTATTTAACTAGTTGTTTCTCCTCCAAACCCTCTATCAAAGGCTCTAATATAAAAAGGTCTTACAATGTCATTAAGATGATTATACACAGTCTAGGGTGAGGATTATAGGATATATACATACATGTGAACCTTTTCTGAAACCAAAGTGGGAGATTTTCACATGCAAAGTGGGAGATTTGTTATTTTCATATCAACAAACAAGGGAGTTGTCTGTTTCCAAGTAGGAAAATGTCTGAAAATATGTTAAACACCCCTAATTAAAAAATAATTTTGAACCTTAACAGAGAGAGTCTCCTTTCAAATGTGGGGAGTTCACATATATGTATATTTATTTTTTTAAAGTCAAATAAGCTGCTTGTATATTTATTTCTTAGCCTGCTAAAGACATATTATACAGATCTGGCAAATAGTGTAGATTCAGATAATAATTTGAATAAATATTTTAATAATAATAATAATAATAATAATAATAATAATAATAATAATAACAATAAAAAATATACTATTTCAATAATAATATGAATAATAATAATATAATAATGATAATAATAATAATTATTATATTTCAATAATAATAATTGTAATAACAATAATATAATAATAATATATAATAATAATAATGATAATAAATTGATAATAATAATAATAATAATAATGATAATAATAAAAATAACAATAATAACAATAATAATTATACTATTTCAATAATAATAATAATAATATAATATAATAATGATGATAATAATAATAATTATTATTATTATATTTCAATCATAATAATTGTAATAACAATAACATAATAATAATAATATATAATAATAATATTGATAATAAAATAATAATAATGATAATAATAATGATAATAATAATACAGTATTGCTTATGAAAAAATATAGCATGATAAGGGTTGAATGAGGTCCAGTTTATATATCTGAAACATGTCTCCATCACACATCAATACTGTTATCACCTGAGGCATGTACATTGTATGCAATGAGCTATATCATTGATCTGTTATTTGATTGGACGTGTCCAGTTAAACATGGTCCAATGTTATGAGTAATTAACTATTAATGGATCTTTTACCCTTCAGGGGATTTCATGTCTCTTCACTCTCCAGTTATTGTACGGCACTTATAAAGGTGTAGATGGTCTATGGTGTCAATCTTGCCTCTTTCTTTTACTCTCTTCAAAAACAACACTAAAACTACAACAAGAACAAATTTGTTTTCATTTTTGTTGTCTATTTAAATTTTATCTCACTAAAATTGACTTACTACACTGCACATTTCATATTTCTCTGTTTAAATAAACTATTTGTATATTCTACAAGTAGATGCATAAACTTGATTACTGGCCATAACTGTCTATTTATAGAGGCATATCTTCACACCTGTCTAGGAAATTGATTCATACAAGTTGAATAAGTTGATCCTCATCTTCTATCCCAATTCTAGCATATTTTTGTCATATATGTATATGTACAATTTGCTAATAAATATTGTTTAAACTACAGTTATCACATAAACTGAATATATTTGCCTAGTTTCTAACTGAAGCCTACCCACAAATTTAAAGGATTCAGGTGAATATCATTTAAAAGCTGTCAAAAAAAGAAGAAAGCTAAACTAAGACAAGAGCTCAGTTCTTGATAGTATCATGAAAAAAGTATAAAAAGGGGGCATTACTCTGCCCAAACTAATTTTATGGCTACCAGCTTTTTTTAAAATGGATTTCTCTTTTAATAGGGAACAAGCATTCTAAGTGAACACATTTATAGGTTTTCTGGGGATGCAGCTTAACATAAATGTTAATCAATGCCGACAATGCCAAGCAGTTGATGATAATAGATCTACTTTTGTTATCTTTGAAAATGGAGAGCTGAAAATTTAAAATATAAGAAAAAAACAACAGACTTGATAGAAAGTCAATCAATTTAATTGCAAAAAAAGGTTTTACCTATGGAATTTTTGCCAGTCTTGACACAGGGTAAACAGGAAAAGTACACAAAGCCATCATCTGCAGTATCCAAGCAAGCTCTTGCTTGAAGTGTAGCTGGATTATAATGAGGTCAATACATCTCTGCACAAAATCATGGTCAGCTGAATATACAAATACACATGTAAGCCATGCTGTGTAAAGCTCATGCTCTATGGTCACTGGCAGCACATGCATCTATAATGTGTACAGACAGACATGCAAAATACCTGAAATAAAATACAGACAAATAATATCAACCCCAAATCCTAATTTATAAGATCCACAGTTGATTTCTGTACAATAATCTTTATTTATATCAGGTTTACATAACCGATCAATTAATCTTGTCCAATTAAGATGCTCTTGTCATATGTGAGACGATTTTGATAACTCTGCTCTATTAGTAAAAGTAACCATGCTAACACCAATTTTATCAATTTAAGTAAATACAATGCTTTATACATAAAAAACGGAAACCTTTTGGGAAAAAAATCCAACAACATACAAGAAATTATCATTTAAAATCACAGTTCGCATAATTCATTGAGGGTTTACTTTCACCGGCAGTTGTTTCACAAATCAAGGACATTTTACAATAAGTTTGCAGGTTTTTAACCAATCAGGGATAGTTCACTTAACCAATCAGGACTTCTGACAATCAAATTTTTGTAACCAATCAGGAACAGTTTACTACCAAATATAATGGTTTTAACCAATCAAGGACAGTTTACTATTGAATGTAGTTTTAATCTTTCAGGGACAGTTTACACCATATGTAATGTTTTTAACTAATCAAGGACAGTTTATAATCACATGTTATGTTTTTAACAAATCAGGTCTAGTTTATAATCATATGTAATTTTTTTAACCTATCAGGGACAATTGAGTATCATATTTCCTTATTTAACCAATCAGGAAGGATGTATTCAATCATCAGCAGGGAAACTGTTCCAGCAAATATCACATTTTTAACCAATCAGGGAGGGGGAATACTATGATCTGCTGTCACTTACCTGTTTACACTCTTGAGTTTCTAGCACTAAAAATTCCATCTGTTCTAGTTGTTCTACAGCATCGTCATAGGAACGGTTGATCTCTTTCAATGAGTCTTCAAGGTCGTTCATCTATAAATCAAAATAGAAAGCAGTTTTGTACATACAGATTTATATATTTTTGCTATTGAGTGTTGAGCAGGAATAGTTCAGTCATTGATTGGTGTTCACTTGCAGTAGATATAGTTTTACTTTTACAGAGATTGCATGCCATGAACACCAGACATGAAACAACACAGGCACTTCTGGAATAACCCTTACACAACTTACTTGAGCCATAAGCAATGAATCGTAAACACTATTTTCCAACTGTGGTATATTGCTGCATGTGATTGAGCCCTCTAAAAATGCTTTATATTCTTTGTCAAATATCAATTAATATATATTACATACCAAGGAAAGCTGAAAATCATTACTGGTGCCATCATTTTGTGAATTACAAAATAACTATTAATGTTAAATATATATAAATAAACATTTAAGCAGCCAGCAGCTCAGTCCCTAATAGGACGAAAGACAGCTTAATGCCAAACCAGGTCTGTTTACACATAGCATGCCAATGGTTAAAAACTATGATTGCTTAAAATGCCATTCACTCCATTAAAACATACTCCACCCTTATAGTGGTTTAAGCATAGAAAGGGTTAACACATTCCATCCTCAGAGTGTTTTCAGCAATTAAAGTGTTAACATTGAAAACACCCCACCCTTATTGTGTTTCATACAAGAAAAGTCAATTACCTTATTTTTGAGGGCAAGGTTTTCAGACGCCAGTACATACAGGAAGTCAGTTACCTAAGTTTTTAGGGCAAGGTTTTCAGATGCCAGTACATACAGGAAGTCAAATACCTAAGTTTTTAGGGCAAGGTTTTCAGATGCCAGTACATACAGGAAGTCAAATACCTAAGTTTTTAGGGCAAGGTTTTCAGATGCCAGTACATACAGGAAGTCAGTTACCTTAGTTTTGAGGGCAAGGTTTTCAGATGCACGTACATACAGGAAGTCAAATAACTAAGTTTTTAGGGCAAGATTTTCAGATGCCAGTACATGCAGGCACTCAGTTACCTTAGTTTTGAGGGCAAGGTTTTCAGATGCCAGTACTTACAGGAAGTCAGTTACCTTAGTTTTGAGGGCAAGGTTTTCAGATGCCAGTGCATGCAGGCAGTCAGTTACCTTAGTTTTGAGGGCAAGGTTTTCAGATGCCAGTACATGCAGGCAGTCAGTTACCTTAGTTTTGAGGTTAAGGTTTTCAGATGCCAGTACATACAGGAAGTCAGTTACCTTAGTTTTGAGGGCAAGGTTTTCAGATGCCAGTGCATGCAGGCAGTCAGTTACCTTAGTTTTGAGGGCAAGGTTTTCAGATGCCAGTACATGCAGGCAGTCAGTTACCTTAGTTTTGAGGGCAAGGTTTTCAGATGCCAGTGCATGCAGGCAGTCAGTTACCTTAGTTTTGAGGGCAAGATTTTCAGATGCCAGTACATGCAGGCAGTCAGTTACCTTAGTTTTGAGGGCAAGGTTTTCAGATGCCAGTGCATGCAGGCAGTCAGTTACCTTAGTTTTGAGGGCAAGATTTTCAGATGCCAGTACATGCAGGCACTCAGTTACCTTAGTTTTGAGGGCAAGGTTTTCAGATGCCAGTACTTACAGGAAGTCAGTTACCTTAGTTTTGAGGGCAAGGTTTTCAGATGCCAGTGCATGCAGGCAGTCAGTTACCTTAGTTTTGAGGGCAAGGTTTTCAGATGCCAGTACATGCAGGCAGTCAGTTACCTTAGTTTTGAGGTTAAGGTTTTCAGATGCCAGTACATACAGGAAGTCAGTTACCTTAGTTTTGAGGGCAAGGTTTTCAGATGCCAGTGCATGCAGGCAGTCAGTTACCTTAGTTTTGAGGGCAAGGTTTTCAGATGCCAGTACATGCAGGCAGTCAGTTACCTTAGTTTTGAGGGCAAGGTTTTCAGATGCCAGTGCATGCAGGCAGTCAGTTACCTTAGTTTTGAGGGCAAGATTTTCAGATGCCAGTACATGCAGGCAGTCAGTTACCTTAGTTTTGAGGGCAAGGTTTTCAGATGCCAGTGCATGCAGGCAGTCAGTTACCTTAGTTTTGAGGGCAAGGTTTTCAGATGCCAGTACATGCAGGCAGTCAGTTACCTTAGTTTTGAGGGCAAGGTTTTCAGATGCCAGTACATGCAGGCAGTCAGTTACCTTAGTTTTGAGGGCAAGGTTTTCAGATGCCAGTACATACAGGAAGTCAGTTACCTTAGTTTTGAGGGCAAGGTTTTCAGATGCCAGTGCATGCAGGCAGTCAGTTACCTTAGTTTTGAGGGCAAGGTTTTCAGATGCACGTACATACAGGAAGTCAAATACCTAAGTTTTTAGGGCAAGATTTTCCGATGCCAGTGCATACAGGCAGTCAGTTACCTTAGTTTTGAGGGCAAGGTTTTCAGATGCCACTGCCTGATAATGACTACTGAGGGTGTTCATCTCACTGGAAAGTTTCTGGTTCCTGTCAGACAGCTCTTCCTTCTCCTTTACCCAGCTCTGATCACTGTCCTAATGGTAGAAATAGAATATAAATAGGTCAGAAAACAATATACGTATTCATACCAGTTGGTCATTGATCAACATTTGACATGACATTTGAGGAAAATATCTAAGGTAAGAAGGCTTCTCTGTCTTATCTGGTGTCCAGCAGTGGTTCTACCTAGACATTTGTCTTCATTGTCCTATAGACTGTCTAGTAGTAGTAGAATATCCACAATAACCTTGTCAGAGGCATTGTGATGTATATCTATGTTCCAAATAAACTATAATACATTTTTATCATGTTAAGAGGGATAACTCAAGTAGAATACAACCAACCTTATTTATCTCCCTTCAATAATATATCTTTAGTATCAAGGAGGATATTACAACGAATCCTATTAAGAACGATAATCTCACTATTCCCACACCAGGGCCTGAAGTAACAAAAATTAGAGCAGACTGAAGAATTTGATTGGCTGATGGTTTTGTCAAATTTAAAATCTGGCTAATCAGATGCTTGAGGTTAATCTTAAGACTCTCGCTTAAAATTTAATAACCTTGGGCCTTGGAGACACCAGCCCCAGAATTCTGAAGCTTACCAAAAGAAATAAAAGGTATACCAGAAAGGTGTTTTTAAATGTTGTTGTACTTAATTAAAATGCTGCGACAAAATTATGGTCAGTATTGCCAATTCCAGCTACAAATTGTTGAGAAAGATCCGAGACACCTGGGTAGAATCAATGGCACACCACAGATCAGCTGGAAGACCTCCCAACATGAATATTTCACTTCACCGAGACTCGATCAACCAAGATAATAAGGGAACTATAAGTCAAAGGAGTTACAGCATTTCTATAAGACGTTGTAAGATTAAAACCTTGAACTGAACCTGGGGCTTTCCAAATGCAAATGTAAGTCTACACTGAGGAAGAGAGAATAAGGCAAAGTGGTGACTAAGGAAGAAATAATATTGCAAAGTGGTCACAAAGGAAGAGAGAATATGGCAAAGTGGTAAATGAGAAAGAAACAATAGGGAAAAGTGCTGACTGAGAAAGAGAATGTGGTAAAGTGGTAAATGAGAAAGAAACAATAGGGAAAAGTGCTGACTGAGAAAGAGAGAATATGGTATAGTGGTCACAAAGGAAGAGAGAATATGGCAAAGTGGTAAATGAGAAAGAAACAATATGGAAAAGTGGTGACTGAGAAAGAGAGAATATGGCAAAGTGGTAAATGAGAAAGAAACAATATGGAAAAGTTGTGACTGAGGAAGAGAGAATATGGCAAAATAGTAAATGTAGAACAGTAGAGCTGGTAGTGACTTTATGGGATGGCTGCGTAGTATTTTCTATGTAGTGGTAGAGTGGTGGTGGTGTGTGTGTGTGTGTGTGTGTGGGGGGGGGGGGGGGGGGGGGTGAGGCCAAATACATCTGCTCATCAGCAACAAGCTTTTGCTGCTGCTATGTAATTGAGTGGAAAATCACTTACCTTGTATTTCTCTAGGCATTCTTCCAAGTTCTCGATCTTACACTGAGCTATATAGAGATCTGTTTCAAAGTCGGTCTTCATCTGGAACATAGCATCCAAAATCATGGGAACAGATTTATTTATTACAGACAGGCTTAGTTGCTGTAGAGTTTTTACGAGCACTGACTCAGAACAATCATACATGTATATAGACAATAGTATTGGTTTTATTATCACTTTTATGATGAGCAAGTTACTGGTGCAAGAATGCCTCAGTAACTTAAAATATTTTTATTATACATCTTAGTAAACCATTGTTATCTGAACAGATCTCGTAAAATGCTGTTTATTAGTGTCCTACACCTGCTGGAAAAGTGAACCATAATGCCACAATCGTCATTACAAATATGTATTTCTTATCTGAGCTACGCTGCACAGTTAGCTATTTTTAAACCAAGAAAACCATGTGACCACTAATGTTATAGTTTATCCATGTCATCCACTGTGACATTGATGTCTATTTTTAGCAGGAATTCCAATCATTCCTATTTACAGATATTGTTACATATATAAGATGTAGGCAAACAGTTGGATACCACCTTTAATGTAAAATATTAAGTTGTTTTTGTTTTTTGTTTCATGTAAATCTACATATAAGATAAACTATGACTGTAACAAAATTATAAAACTTTAAAACTATGTATTATAATTTTAACGTTTGAGAGGAACAAGTTTTACAATAAATTTGAAATCAGGTAACAAAATCACAGCTCGTCATAGTAACAGATCATTAGGTATATCTGTAGGTTACTTATATATCCTGGATTATATGTATAATAACTTCAGAAAGTTAACACTCATTCATATATACATGTAATAAGTATCAAATTCAAGGTCCTATGACACCATGACAACTTGTCAAAGGTATCTATACAATGGTCATTATTGTATCTCTAAATAACCTTGACAATATCTTTAATAACAAAACATCTATAAAACAACTCCTGACATTTTAACTTCGGTTAAAGCTACATTTATTATCGTAATAAACACAAAAAATCTCCATACTTTGCTTATATAAACATACAGTGTAGATCCGGATCAGACAGTTCCCAGTACAGAGCTGGCTGATATAGATCTACACTGTATGCCTAAACTTTATTAATATTCTATGTGATAAATTTGGTCCTATTTAACTGCAAATAAAGATACATTGCAAGACATTTATGCAAAATATTGGTTACTGTTATAAAATACTATTTTAAAAGATTCTTTTAAAACATTTTTAACATTAAATATGTATTTGCCAACCTTTAGTCACTATATTTGTATGCTGGTTATGACACTCAGCATTTTAGACTGTACATCCAGTTGTTGTTTTTAAGCAACAGGATGTTCAACATGACCAGTTTAATATTGGCACATATTTTTAATATTGACTTTTTTGCTCTGACCTGCTTTGATTTACATAAGAACTAAAAAAAATGAAGATTTCAACATTTAGAGTTACCTTTATTTGGCTTTCTTCAAAATATTTTTCATACAATTTGCACTTGATAAGAGTGAATAAAATCACAATACACAAAATACATTTCTGGCTCATTGCTGTATGACATTCTTTTGCAAATCAAATACCAAGTACTAAACCGACCTTGAGGTATCTCTGGGGGTCACTTTTGTATCCCAGCATGCCTTGAAGCTTGGCCATGGACTTCTGTAGACTCAGATGTTCCTTCATCATATCCTTATATCGCTGCCTCTCTTTGGCAAGCTGCTCCTGAGGAGACTGGTACAGAAAGTAGAGTCATTACAAGGGCTGAGCAAAAGATTTTTCTTTAACTTATTAAATTATAGTCAATTGTGAAACAAGTTTTTTTAAATTTATATTAATCTCTTTTGACTGCCCACTTCCTGGGTAGAATCAGTATTCAGGTACTGAGAACCTGGACCAATGTGCAGTGAATAGTCTTGCTTAGGGACAAACATCATGTAGTCAGTTTCAGGGTTCGAACCCAGGACCCGCCGATCCGGAGTCCAACGTCTTAACCACTAGACCACAGACGCCCACGCAAAAGATTTGCAGAAATCTCCTTGCTTGGAAACAGATAACTTTTTTCTTTTTTATATGAAAATAACAAAACTCCCATTTTGCAAGTGAAAATCTCCCACTTTGGCCTCAGAAAAAGTTCACAGGTATGTGGATTACCAAAGTAATAATGATTACAAACATGCAAGTTTTCACACTTCTGAGTACAATATGATCCAGAGGGACAAAATTTTACCCAATCCATAAGTTCTTCAATTTTGATACAAAGAATTAACATTAATCTTGTGTGATGCATGCATTGGCAACAAAATCATGATATAAGTGTGCAGAATACCATTATTACATGTCTTGTTTTGTTTGTGTTTGAAATACATTGCAGCGACCAATAATGATCATTATAGCAACTTCCAGCTTTCTGGTGGAGGAAGACCCCAGACAAATACCTGGGTAGAACCACCGCCACACTGCGGTGTGGCTGGAAGACAGCTGGAAGACCATCCCACATTAAGACCTTATCCCTGAACGGGACTCGAACCCATGCGGTGAGAGGCTAAGCAGTCAGAAGAGTTACAAATTGGCAACTCTATGCCAGTCTACGCCAGGGGTGCCCCTATACATGTAAGATGTTGGTATCACCTGAATGCAATATTTAATAGGTATATTGATCACTTGAAGAAGACCTACCTCTAGAAAGTCATCATCGGAGGCTGCACTTGCTGATATTGATGAGTTAATTGATGAATTAAGTGATAAATTCAGGGATGAATCCACAGATCTGTCATCATCCACACCACTGCATGGGCTGCTTAGTCTTGTCAGCTGTTAGGGTCAAAGGTCATAGTTACATTTCTTAAGATCTTAAAGGTCAAAGCTACAGTTACATGTTTAGGGTAGACTGACCTAAAAGTTCAAGGTTACAGTTACATATTAAGTGTTGAATGATATTAAAGTTGGCATATGATAGTTTGGATTGAATATTTTTTCTCAAATAGCCAAAAAATTCTTTGTTTCCTGAAAAGGTCCTGCAAAATGCTGTTCATTGATGCCATTGATCTGTGTGAACAGTGAAGCATAAATTACCACTCATCATTGCAAACTATCTGAGCCAGGCTTCAGAGATAGCTTTTTTAAAACTAAGAAACCATCATGACAACATACTTTTGATATGGTCATCCGCGTATTTCGAGCTGATGTTGGTATCTATTTTTAGCACAGATAAAAATGCTTATTTCTAGGTTTTAAAAGAATGAAGATTTAGAGTAATTTTTTTTCATAATTTGTACTGTCCTACAATATAGGTAGTGTTCAAAAGTGTCTTTATTTAAACTACAGTATGAGTCATGCAGAAATTATGCATAAACTTCTAGAAACCATGGCGAAATATTACATGCATTTGATATATGTAAACAGATACCACTGTTAAAGGTCAAGGTTAAAGCTACATGTTTTAGGGTAGAATGATCTCAAGGGTCAAGTTTTCAATTATATGCTTACCGTAGACTGATCAGATACAATCAAGAGATTGGCACTTACTTAAGGGAAATAACCATTGCCAGATTTAAAATCTCTAAGGAGAAAAAGTTATTTTCCCTGATCTTATACGGGTAGGAAAATTGTTAGTGTCCCAAGCATGACCGTGTCCCATCTTAAGATCAATCTACCCTAAATAACAAAAGGTTAACACAGAAAATGCAACAAAGCTGGATATTTTACCCCCCCTCAAATAATGATATCATTCCATATACCAAATTTTAATGTCATATTTAAATCAAGGGAACCAAAAATAAAAGCTTCTTCACTTTGTACATGCAAGCTAAAATAATGACATAAGGCAAAAGAATTGTCTTAATTGGTAGGTTTTTTCTTTAACACCATTAATCAGATAAAATATATCAAGCCTTGAAATTGTTTTTAATTAGATTGTTAAAAAGCGGAAATAGTGCTTTCAAATATAATTTAAGATGTAATTTAGAATTGTTTTTGCATATTTTAATCAATTTTAGGATTTAAAAAATCTACGTGGCCAGAAAAAAAAAATGAATCCTCCAGGGGCTGTTAAACAAATTGTCAACTGTATATTGCAAAAATTTAGTAAAAGACTGGTGGTTTGAATCTTTGAAAATAAATTAACACAACAGTTTTAATATCAATAACCAGCATTTTAAACTTAAAGATTGACTGCACCTCTAAAATTTCTATAGCTTACTTATAAAACATCACTGCTGGTATCATTCTTTATCTGCATGACTTCTCCACAAAAATAATCATTTCTACGCCATTTGAAATTAATGCCAAATTAATGTCTCTCTTTGTAGAATTTTAATCAGTAGAATCTTTTGGAAACAAGAAATGTTTGGAACAGACTCTGTCTAAGTCTAAATTACTTGTTACTGTCCCAAATAAATTCCAAAACAAGACACGGTATGTAGAAATATTTCTAGAGATAATGGTAAGTGTAGATACTTGTATCAATTCATGCTTAATAGCTTTCCCTCCAGCCCTTCCCAAACCACACACACTAATACAGTCTCACAAACATTTTTTTTTACTTACATGTTCTGCAGACATTCTTAACCGTCTCTGTTTCCTGTGTTGTAACACCTCAACACGTCTATCTTTCTCCTACAGATATAAAATATGTGTACAACATACATACAAATATTCTTTATTGTCTCAAATAAACACTTATAACTGATCTAACTACTTTAAATTGATAATTAACTGGTTTCCTGCCAATCAAGTATTTATAAGCCTTAGGTAAAAAAAGTGTAGATCTGGATCAGCCTGTCTTCTGCGGAGAGCTGTTTGTTTCTTTGTTGGGTTTATTGTCCCACCAACAGGATTTCAGTTATCTGGAGACGGTGTCCACTTGAAGCAGATATAGTGCTGTCTTCACTGTGTATAGCATACTGTGAACATCTTGCATGATACCATACCCACTTACATTATCCTGAAACCGGGCCAACCAGTCGTTGAACTACCCTTATATTTGCTTGAGCATTAGCAAGGGAGCTATATCACTACCATTTTTCAACCATTGCACTTTGAGCACTAGTGCTGGGAGCTGTCTGATCAGGATCTACCATATTTTCTACTTAAGGCTCCACTTATAGAAATATCAGCATCAATTTGTTTACAGCTATGTTGCGATAATAGATCCATCTTTCTCAATTTGTTTGCTTTAATGAGGAGAAATTCACTCATGCTTTGCTCGATTTTTATATCCTGGACAATAAAAATTGAATGAAGCCTGTGTTTATTTCTCTTGATAAAGGTCACAAGGGAATGTAAACTGTGAGTAAAGCCTGCGAGATAAAAGCTGCTGAACAGAAAAATTGAGAAATTAGTTAAAATATATGTTGTTATTTTTAAGAACATTTGTCTGTAATTTAAATTGCTATTTATCAAATGTACAAGCATAGGATGTATGGAACATCTCATAGTATGTACCTTAAATCTAACCTTTCTATAGAGGTTTTGAGAGGAGTTGTCTGTGAATACAAACATTTATCAAACGAGTTTAAAAAATTGCACCAATTCATGGAGGTGTTGCCTATTTTTCCTGTAATTAATCACCTGCATTAAACATTTTATTGATACATTATTATAAATACATGACATAGACAGATGTATGACTGATGGTGACTATGGTCAACAGTCCTAGTACATTGTGGTGTGTAATACAATAACAAATTAAAATAACTTTACCAGTATATTTTGGGACTTTATCAAAAAGGGTTTACAATAGGTTTCTCACAAAGAACATGTCCAGTATGCAAAATTTTACAAACATTTGGGAACAAACTTCCCAAGATATGATTGACATTTCAAAAAACAAAGGCAGATGTCATCTGCAGTATTAGGACATGCAACTGAGTATGCCTAATGACCACTGGTGCAAAAAGGTCATGTTGTTGTTGCTGTTATTTAAACACCAGTAAAGTGTACTATTGGATGCAAAAGAAGGAAATTGGGTTCATCCATATCATCATGGTCATAATCATCATCAACATCATCATCATCTCAACTTGAGTATTAATACTGTAATCATCCATCATAATCATCATAATCAACAACATTTTCACCATATTCATCATATTTGCTGTTAGTAGTAGTAGCAGCAACAGCTAAATGAGTTTAGAAAGGGCATCATCATTATCATCATCACCATCATCACCATCATCATTATCACTGTTAAGAAGTAATAGTAGCAGTAACAGCTGAATGACTTAAGAAGGTGGCAGTACTAACAGCAGCAGTAGCAGCAGAAGAAGAAGAGAGAAGATGAAGAAGAAGAGAGAAAAAGAAGAAACAGCAGGAGAAGACATAATTGCAAAAGCAACAGCTGTCATAGCTAAGTACAACTTACAGCGAGAGTGAGCCTCAAACATTCAATCAGTTTGGCCTGCTCTGAGAATTGGGTCCGTAGTTTGTCCAGCTCTTGTACTTGCTCCTCGAGTATCCCTTTCTCTTGTTTCTCTGTGGACAGTTGTTTGGTCAGTAAACTACACTTTCTTCTGCATGTTTCCAACATCTCTTTCTGTAGAGTTACAAAAACATTCAACATGTTTTATTCATTTTATATACATTTAAATTTGTATGCAGGTGTTGTTGTTTTTTCTACGCTTAAAATAGGTGTGCAAAACTTTTCTATTAAATTGTACTGCCATTGGTGTATAGCGATTTTCCAACAAGTGATATTTTTTTCTAAATAAACAAATGAATTAGTAAAACATAAAAGTCACTCCAAAAGGCTTGTTTTGATATCCACAGTTCACTTCTATTCAGCATGGGAAGTGAGATTTCATAGTTTCATGAAACTTCTTAAAAGTTGTACACTCTTGCATTTGAGCTTGTCATTTTTATAATTACAACTTCATGAATTCACAGAAATGAAACAGTGTAAAACTGAGTTAATGCCAATAATATTAAACAAAGAATTATGCAGTCAATAGTGACTGTCAGTGTAGCAGTTTCACCAACAGTTCATTCACAGAGCCTTTCTAAGCACCCCAGTCGGTCAATATGTCCGACTGACTGTTCCAAGGTGCTAACTGTCGGGTTCGCTCTTTTTGTTAAGTGACTCATCACAGATTTATTCTTACTTTTGCATGTGGCTTCATGTGAAATACCTTTGTCCTGTGCCTTTTCAAATTCTGGTATATGTGGCAATGCTCATAGGACATATATTCTTATTTTCTAGCTCAATTGGTAGAGTGACCTGCCAGTATTAGTAAGGTCTGTGATTCAAATACCAATTGAGGTTCACTTTTCCCCTTCCTGTTACATCTGTGCCCTTCTTATAAATTGGGCTAGTTGACTCACCATTTTCTTGTTCTCCCCGGCAATACTTCGTATTTGTTCCTTCAGGTTACTGTTCTGAGAAGTCAGTTCCATATTCTTCTCAAGAAACTTCTTGTTTTTTTCTTGCAGGGGTTTGCACTTTTGTTCAAAGTCCCTGATTTTCTTGGCCTGAAGAAAGTATAAATAAAAAGTATAAATAAAAAGTATAATATAAAAAATAAATGTATGAGCATCAGCTTTGTAAAGATTATGGGTGCATTTTATCATTAAAACTGATTGAAAAATGTTCTTTAATTTCGGTCTTACGATCACTCCTAAGTGCATTTCAACAATCTGTCATAAGGGCAATTGGTAGCAAATTGATCAAAAGCACTCTGAAGATTTAAGAGCGATTTCACTCTGACAGCTATTTCAGTAATATTAATGAAAAAATGATCTTAAAATTTCTAAGGAAACGCACCCAATATCTTGGCAATGTACAAATAACTAAATATAAATTAACTTTTTCTTCACATTTGCGACTTTCGTACCACATCTTGTACAATACGTTCCGATCAGCTTGCTGATTCTTAAACCAAAGACAAAAGGCAATTTAAAGGTGGAATCTAACAGTTTTGATCCTATCTAATACATAAAATAGGCATCTTACTCCTGTTCTGGGGAATTAGGACATAATTACAGCACAAACTCATACTTTTGTTTAAATTAAGGCTGTTAATTGCACTGTCTCAATTAGAAGGCCATACAGATAATGAAATAAATCACTTTATATGCTCAATCTTTCAAAATCTATAAAAAAAGCAATAAGTAAGGGAATTCAGGTAAAAATACATGTACATATCAATGTCATAGATTATCACGCACAAATGTTAGTGGTCATGTGGTCTTCTCAGTTTAAAATTTGCTAACTGTGCAGTATGGCTTGGATAAAAAATACATTTTTGGGATGACAAACTGTGTGATATGCTATATTTTTCATATCTGTGTAGGGCACCAATAATCATCATTTTGAGACATCTTTGCAGGTAACAATAACTTATTTGGATGCACAAGAGTAAACAAAAGGTCCAAACTGTCAGATATCACCTTTGAAGGAAACTCTGCACCACCGTAATTGCTGCACTAAGTAACTTTTGGCCTGATGCATTTTTAATTCCTAAACATTGGTCTTTACCAGTTGTTTTCCCTATCTATTTACAATAAAATCAGTAACTTTTATAATATAGTAAATATGAACAAGTAATTTCTTACACAGTTCTTTCAACAAAAGTGGTCAAGGTTTTCCTAACTCAAGGCCCACAGTTCAAGCCCTTCACAATTTCAATTTTATATCTTTATTTTTTAATTTTAGCAACAACAAAAAACATCTTTTTTTGTTCTTTTTAACTAGTAAAAATAGTGTTTGAGTCAAATAGATTTTAAGTTTATTTCCGTTTTTGTATGGAAAAAGCTTACATTGTTTCATTCTTTTTTTCATTTTGTGAATTTTTAAAAATGACTTTAAACTGACAGACAAGAACTTTAAGAGGGCAGCTTGCTGCTTTATAGTACCATACTTGCATAATTTTTTTCAGTTCTTATTGTAGTCATACATGTGAATTCTCTCACTTTTGAAGGAAGACTCCCTCATTTAAGGGTTATAATTAATTGAAAATGAGGGGTTCAGAAATCTCTCTTCTTGGAAACAGATAACTTCCTTCTTTGTTAATATGAAAATAAAAAAAATATCTCACTTTGCAAGTGAAAATCTCCCACTTTGGTCTCAGAAAAGGTTCACATGTAGGTGTTGTACATAAACTAAACATTTCCCTGCTTCTTCAAAATATTTATACCAATATATCCAAGAAGTTAAATTAGGTCAACTTTTGTGAAAAAGAAATATAATATATTGTAAATGTATATTTTACATTGTCCCAGATGGTGTTCTCCTTTCTCCTTATCATCTGCAGTGCATCACCAATAAAGGAAAATGTAAATTCACACGGACAAATCTCTCACTGTCTGACTTCAGATATATTGAGGATTTGACACAAGGTGTCATAAAATAAAAACATTTATTAAACGAGTTCAGAAAAAGTATAGGCTCGCTTACTATAATTTTTCCTAGATGAGTTTTATAAACGTTTGCATTAAATGATAACGAGTGTCAGATTCTTTTTATCACATGATTTTAATAGCCTATATGCAATTGCACGAAATTTTAAAAACACTACTCGGTGAAATAGTGGTATGAGACAATCCACATTACGATGAAGTGAATGATCTATCAATAAAGAAGCTGTTTATTTTTATTAATTATTATTTATTTTTTCTAGATACATCACAGCGAACAATTACCACTGGTGCAAAGCAGGTCAGCTGGAAGACCTTCCCACATTAAGTCCATCGCCCTGAAAGAGACTTGAACCCACATGGTGGGAGGCTAATCAGTGAGAGAGTTACAAATCAGCTACTCTACCACTATGCCATGGGTGCCCCCTCCCCTCCCCCCCCCCCCCCCCCCCCCCCTAAAAAGCTGTAATACACTAGTGTAATATAATAAAATATGTAATGGATGTAATGAATTGAAAACAGAGGGAATCATAAATCTAGTTATCACCGGAAAGGTTATTTTAAAGTTCTAGCAGCATATCATTTAATGAAAATCAAGGTGTGATTTTCAAAGGCATGCTAGTGCTAATTGTTGCAATAAAGAAGAAAAGTTTACAACATAATATATCAATAAATTTTGCAAGAGTCAATTTTTTTTTTACCATTAAACAACTTTGTAAGTAAACTTGATTGAGGCTCACGTTAAAGCATACCTTAAGCAAGTCTTAACCCAAGCCAGACTCTAGGCAGGGCAGTGAAACGGATAAAAGATGGTTTGATTCATTGCTACATTTGTCAATTTTTCATGTTTATTTTATCATTATTTTTTTTTTCCCAAAGAAATGCCTCCTAAAGTTTTATACATTGAAAATTTTGAAAATGCAATGTCTTAATCTTGTCAAAGGCAATAAAGATAGAACTGGCATGTGGTAATGGGCAGAAACTGTTGGCAACTATTCAGTAATGTGCTGAAGGAAGTTGTTTTTAGGTCTTAAACCTTGAAATTAACATGAATTGAATTATGAACTTCATAATAGGCCTAGTGGATGGCACCAATTTCGCTCACAAAGTTGCTAAAGGTGGCATACAGTCCATACTGAACACAAATAAGTTTCTCACCAAATACAGATTAAGTTTATGTTACATAGCTACTTGATGCCTGACAAGGAATATCTTAATTACTCCGTAAATAATGGCTATCCAATAGGTGTTTTTAGGATGGAGACCTGATACTCACCAGATAGAAACTATCCAGTTTAGACAGTGACATGTGACCATCAATCAAGACCTGGTACTCACTAGACAGAGACTTTCCAGTTTGGACAGCGACATGTGGCCATCAATAAAGACCTAGTACTCACCTGATAGAGACAATCCAGTTTGGACAGTGACATGTGGCCATCAATAAAGACCTGGTACTCACAAGATAGAGACTATCCCATACAGACAGTGACATGTGACCATCAATCAAGACCTGGTACTCACTAGACAGAGACTTTCCAGTTTGGACAGCGACATGTGGCCATCAATAAAGACCTGGTACTCACCTGATAGAGACTATCCTGTTTGGACAGTGACATGTGGCCATCAATAAAGACCTGGTACTCACCAGATAGAGACTATCCTGTATGGACAATGACATGTGACCATCAATAAAGACCTGGTACTCACAAGATAGAGACTATCCTGTATGGACAGTGACATGTGGCCTTCAATAAAGACCTGGTACTCACAAGATAGAGACTATCCAGTTTGGACAGTGACATGTGGCCTTCAATAAAGACCTGGTACTCACCAGATAGAGACTATCCAGTTTGGACAGTGACATGTGACCATCAATAAAGACCTGGTACTCACCAGATAGAGACTATCCTGTATGGACAATGACATGTGACCATCAATAAAGACCTGGTACTCACAAGATAGAGACTATCCAGTTTGGACAGTGACATGTGGCCTTCAATAAAGACCTGGTACTCACCAGATAGAGACTATCCTGTATGGACTGTGACATGTGGACATCAATAAAGACCTGGTACTCACCAGATAGAGACTTTCCTGTATGGACAGTCTCATGTGACCATCAATCAAGACCTGGTACTCACTAGACAGAGACTTTCCAGTTTGGACAGTGACATGTGGCCATCAATAAAGACCTGGTACTCACCTGATAGAGACAATCCAGTTTGGACAGTGACATGTGGCCATCAATAAAGACCTGGTACTCACCAGATAGAGACTATCCCATACAGACAGTGACATGTGACCATCAATCAAGACCTGGTACTCACTAGACAGAGACTATCCTGTTTGGACAGTGACATGTGGCCATCAATAAAGACCTGGTAATCACCAGATAGAGACTATCCTGTATGGACAATGACATGTGGCCATCAATAAAGACCTGGTACTCACAAGATAGAGACTATCCTGTATGGACAGTGACATGTGGCCATCAATAAAGACCTAAAACTCAACAGATAGAGACTATCCTGTATGAACGGTGACATATGGTCATCAACAAAGACCTGGTACTCACCAGATAGAGACTATCCTGTTTGGACAGTGACATGTGACCCTCAATAAAGACCTGGTACTCACCAGATAGAGACTATCCTGTTTGGACAGTGACATGTTGCACTCAATAAAGACCTGGCACTCACCTGACAGAGACTTTCCTGTATGGACAGTGACATGTGGCCTTCAATAAAGACCTGGTACTCACAAGATAGAGACTATCCAGTTTGGACAGTGACATGTGGCCTTCAATAAAGACCTGGTACTCACCAGATGGAGACTATCCAGTTTGGACAGTGACATGTGACCATCAATAAAGACCTGGTACTCACCAGATAGAGACTATCCTGTATGGACAATGACATGTGACCATCAATAAAGACCTGGTACTCACAAGATAGAGACTATCCAGTTTGGACAGTGACATGTGGCCTTCAATAAAGACCTGGTACTCACCAGATAGAGACTATCCTGTATGGACTGTGACATGTGGACATCAATAAAGACCTGGTACTCACCAGATAGAGACTTTCCTGTATGGACAGTCTCATGTGACCATCAATCAAGACCTGGTACTCACTAGACAGAGACTTTCCAGTTTGGACAGTGACATGTGGCCATCAATAAAGACCTGGTACTCACCTGATAGAGACAATCCAGTTTGGACAGTGACATGTGGCCATCAATAAAGACCTGGTACTCACCAGATAGAGACTATCCCATACAGACAGTGACATGTGACCATCAATCAAGACCTGGTACTCACTAGACAGAGACTTTCCAGTTTGGACAGCGACATGTGGCCATCAATAAAGACCTGGTACTCACCTGATAGAGACTATCCTGTTTGGACAGTGACATGTGGCCATCAATAAAGACCTGGTAATCACCAGATAGAGACTATCCTGTATGGACAATAACATGTGGCCATCAATAAAGACCTGGTACTCACAAGATAGAGACTATCCTGTATGGACAGTGACATGTGGCCATCAATAAAGACCTGGTACTCACCAGAGACTATCCTATTTGGACAGTGACATGTGACCATCAATAAAGACCTGGTACTGACCAGATAGAGACTATCCTGTTTTGACAGTGACCTTCAATTAAGACCTAGTACTCACAAGATAGAGATTTTTCCTGTATGGACAGTGACATGTGACCATCAATCAAGACCTGGTACTCACCAGATAGAGACTTTCCTGTATGGACTGTGACATGTGGCCATCAATCAAGACCTGGTGCTCACCAGATAGAGACTTTCCTGGATGGACAGTGACATGTGACCTTCAATAAAGACCTGGTACTCACCAGATAGAGACTTTCCTGGATGGACAGTGACATGTGACCTTCAATAAAGACCTGGTACTCACAAGATAGAGACTATCCTGTTTTGACAGTGACATGTGACCTTCAATAAAGACCTAGTACTCACAAGATAGAGACTTTCCTGTATGGACAGTGACATGTGACCATCAATCAAGACCTGGTACTCACCAGATAGAGACTTTCCTGTATGGACAGTGACATGTGACCATCAATAAAGACCTAGTACTCACAAGATAGAGACTTTCCTGTATGGACAGTGACATGTGACCATCAATCAAGACCTGGTACTCACCAGATAGAGACTTTCCTGTATGGACAGTGACATGTGACCATCAATAAAGACCTGGTACTCACCAGATAGAGACTTTCCTGTATGGACTGTGACATGTGGCCATCAATAAAGACCTGGTACTCACCAGATAGAGACTTTCCTGTATGGACAGTGACATGTGACCTTCAATAAAGACCTGGTACTCACAACATAGAGACGTTCCTGTATGGACAGTGACGTGTGACCTTCAATAAAGACCTGGTACTCACCAGATAGAGACTTTCCTGTATGGACAGTGACATGTGGCCTTCAATAAAGACCTGGTACTCACCAGATAGAGACTATCCTGTATGGACAGTGACATGTGGCCATCAACAAAGACCTGGTACTCACCTGATAGAGACTTTCCTGTATGGACAGTGACATGTGGCCATCAACAAAGACCTGGTACTCACCAGATAGAGACTATCCTGTATGGACAGTGACATGTGGCCATCAACAAAGACCTGGTACTCACAAGATAGAGACTTTCCTGTATGGACAGTGACATGTGGCCTTCAATAAAGACCTGGTACTCACCTGATAGAGACTTTCCTGTATGGACAGTGACATGTGGCCATCAACAAAGACCTGGTACTCACAAGATAGAGACTTCCTGTATGGACAGTGACATGTGGCCTTCAATAAAGACCTGGTACTCACCAGATAGAGACTTTCCTGTATGGACAGTGACATGAGGCCATCAATAAAGACCTGGTACTCACCAGATAGAGACTTTCCTGTATGGACAGTGACATGTGACCTTCAATAAAGACCTGGTACTCACAAGATAGAGACTTTCCTGTATGGACGGTGACATGTGGCCATCAACAAAGACCTGGTACTCACCTAACAGAGACTATCCTGTTTGGACAATGACATGTGACCCCTCAATAAAGACCTACTACTCACCAGATAGAGACTATCTTGTTTGGACAGTGTCATGTGACGGTTGTGACCCTCAATAAAGACCTATTAATCACCAGATAGAGACTATCCTGTTTGGACAGTGACATGTGGCCTTCAATAAAGACATGGTACTCACCAGATAGACTTTCCTGTATGGACAGTGACATGTGGCCATCAATAAAGACCTGGTACTCACCTGATAGAGACTTTCATGTGTGGACAGTGACATATGGCCATCAATAAAGACCTGGTACTCACCAGATAGAGACTATCCTGTTTTGACAGTGACATGTGGCCATCAATAAAGACCTGGTACTCACCTGATAGAGACTTTCATGTGTGGACAGTGACATATGGCCATCAATAAAGACCTAGTACTCACCAGATAGAGACTATCCTGTTTGGACAGTGACATGTGGCCATCAATTGCCCTCTGTGCCCGCTCCCCACCCTTTGTCCCTGGGGTCTCCACTGAGACTGCACCCTGAAGAGACAACACACAAATATCCACATTTCCTTTAATTCAGTGCATCACCAAACTACATTTATTTGAAAAACACTCACAAAGGGGCACACATAGATAGTATTATAGCTTGGTAATATATAATATGAATTTCAATTAACTATAACATTCAATGTTAATGTCTCTTACACTGGCACTTATTACATAATCAGTAATTTAAGTGACAATGCATTAATTTGGATATTGAATTTATCATAATATTGTCAGCCTCAATAATCAGTGATTGATGCATTACATTAACTGTGATATTATATTTGTTACATTGTATGTATGCCTGTCAATTATTTTTTCTCTTAAAAAGCCCCTCATAAAACCAATTACTGAGGACCATAAGGGAAATAAGTTCTGGCACTTTTTTGTGTGATCCAAGGTTTTGGAAGCATTCCATGGTTTTTCTGTTTTTCTAATTTCATTATTGTCTTTATAGCAATTTTTACTTTTATGCTGTACAAATGAATAGTTTGTTAGCCATTTTATGATTCTTATGACGAAAAAAATCTAAAAACTATCTATCTACCATTAAACAAGCACTTATTAGTTTTCTAGAACATTTTTCACAAAATTTCAAAAATTGTTTCGTATTACTCAAATAAATACATGAAAATTGTGATTCTTTGACAGTCTGTAAGCTTTCAACTATTTATGGAAACTAGTGAATATGCATGAGAGCGAGTTAAATGTTGCCAAATAGTACATAATGTATTGAACATAGTGGAAATTATATAGGGGCCAAACAGTCAGGCATTAGCAAATATGTTTCAACCTTTAAAGGTGGTATCCGACAGTTTTGTCCAATTTTTTTTCACTCAAATAACAAAAGTCCTTGGTACCTGAAAAGGTCTTGCGAAGGGCTGTTCATTCAACTGTGTGAACAGTCCAGGATAAATCACCACTCGTCATTGCAAACGGGTGTTTCCTATCTGAGCCACGCTGCAGAGATAGCTATATTTAAACTTAAAAAAACCACATGACAACCTACTTTTATATAGTCACCTGGGTAATCCGCTCTGACAGTGATATCTTTTTTTTAGCAGAGACCACTATTGCGCTTTTTACAGAGTTGGAAAGACTGAACATTTTAAGTAAATTTTTTTCGATTAGTACAGTCTAACAATAACATAAGTGTTCCAAATGGTCTTTATAACGACTACAGTATGCGTTAATGCAAAAAGTATGACCAACTTCCCCAAAGCAGTGGTTAGACATTGGTTCATGTATTTAATATGGGCAAACTGTCGGATAACACCTTTAATGGAGCAAGGGGAGCTCACCATTTGTCAGTTCTCAACCCTGGGTTTTATTCCTGGTCAGGGCAAAAAGTTAAGGTCTTTTTGTTTATTTACATTGAATGCACATGTTGCAGATTACTGATTAGTAAACATTAAAAAGAAACAAGATAAAAAGATTTTCACATATAGCTCTGTAAAACCTGTTTAACCACCCCAGTCGGTCTATATTGCCAACTGACCGTTCTATGGCGATAACTGTAGGGTTTGCTCTTTTTGTACAATGGTTCATCACACTAATTTTATATTTGGCATGCATGTTAATACCTTTGTCCTGTGCCTTTTCAAATTTTGGTATATGCTTCAATGCTTATAGGCCTTTGTCATAAATTCTTATAATATAAAAAGAATGTAATAATCAAAAAAATAAAAAGAAAGTAATTACCAGTTTTAATGATCATATCATATTAAGCATACCTTGCGAAAAATGATAATCCACTTTGATAAATATAAAAGGAACATTAATATTTCCTTCTGTGCAATGAAACACACGAAAGCTGACGAAAAACCACACAGAGTGTCTGTTATTCAAAAGGGTACAGCTTTTGCATTAGTTAATTAGGAAAATAGACAGGGGACGTGGTGGAAGGATTTTCCAGACTTTATCTACCAGATCACTGTTTCATGAATAATAAATGAGTGATCTCTAATGATAACTTGACTGGTGTTTGACTTTTGGCCTCTGTCTAACATCACGTAGTGTCACATCTAACTTAGACTGGTATCAATTAATTTGTCTCTCACAAAATTTTAATTAAATTTCAACTCTTAACCTGTTAAGCATTAATTAATTAAGCTTAAGTAAATTGGGTAAATGTAGATCTGTCAGCTCTTCCATCCTGTCTGTAGACAATAACAAAGAATAATAACATTAAGAGCAATTAAAGGTTATTAAAAAAGTTAATTAGGGAGGTCAAAAGTGCTTCTGCACTTATATGTAGTTGTCAAAATTGAAAATAATCACTTAACAAAAAGTTTTGATCTAGATCAGCGGCAGTCAGTTACAGCTGTAAACTGTCAAAATCTGAACTTTGCTGCATCCCCAACAGTCAGGAATAATTACACAACAAATATATCCTTACCAGGGGGGCAGAGGAAGCAACATTTGTGGTCCCATGGTTTTCTGTTGCCATATTAACGCCGTTTGTGTTAATGTTGCGCAAGATCTGCGCGACCTTTATGATGGTCGCAGGGTCCAGATCTAGGCGCGAGCCCCGGCTTTTTGCCGCTGGACTCAGTTCATCGCCATCCGCCACAATACTCTGCAGTAGCGAGCTCAAATCTTCTCTTGAGCTCAGCTGCTCGAGCTGAAACATACACAAAGGTGTTTTAGTTATAGGCGTTTATCCGTTAGCAGTCAACAGCAACACTACGTGTACTATATGGTATTATGGAAGACATTCACCCTACGTGTTGGAAGAACACCTGGCATATCGCAGATCAGATTAAAGACCTTTTAAAGTTAGGTTTCTGCTCTTACCAGGAATCGAACCCACCCGGTGAGGAACTGACAGGTCATAAGTTGGTGACCTCAACCAATCAGCCCTGAGCACGAGCAAAGGTTTGTTAGTGCATTTATACATGACAAAATAACATATAAATTATTTAAACTTATTTATTTCTTAAAGTTTAATATTAAATTAAAATCAAAAAAACATATTTTCTTTTCTTTAGACAGGATTTCACTGAACTAATACCAACATCTATTATACTTGACAGATACCCTGTGAATCACAAATAATATTCATTAAAGTCTAAAGCTTTCATAGTATTCTATGAAAAGCACCACTTCAACAGGGCCATTTCTACTATAATATGACCACATAACATTCATGTAGTGTAAATGAAGCTCATTCAATGTCTTTCTATGCATAACTACATGCTTTCATGTATAGGCATAATTTCATATTTGCTCTTCATGATAAAAGATGGCAGCAACGACCAAGCTGTTAGTCTCTGACTTTAAGCTACTTGCTCATTTTTGTTGAAATTGGTTACAAGAAATCAAAACTTTGTGGAACAATAATGTAAATAAATAGAAATTACTTCTGATCACTAGATTTTATGTCAACATGATGTTCTTGTGTCTATGACTGTTAGGGTTTGAAGAACCAAAATGATTGCAATGCTTTTCAAGTAATTTGGGATGGGATGGGCATTTTTGCCCCTACTGTGCAGCAACATTTCTGTCATTAAAGCACAGGGGCACTTATAAGGTGCCCAGGGACTGAACCTGGCCGGTCCATTATACTGACACCGACGAGTCAGGCGTAATGCTGTCCTATTAGCCCCAAGCGTTAGAAAGGAAGCCACTACTTCCAACTTCCAACTTTGGTTTGACCCGGCCTGGGTTTGAACTGTGACCTCCCGATCCGCAAGGAGACGCCCTACCTACTGAGCTATTGCGGCCGGTTCAAGTAATTCAGGTAGTTTTAAGCTCAAAAATCTAGTAAACTGGGCCTGTGAAAATATATATACTGTGTCTGTCTTTCCTACACTGTATTTGTATTTTGGGTTTTACGGCACACCGACACTTGATAGGTCATATGGTGTCAATTCCTACACTGTTCACTGACTGGTGGTTTAGCAAAGCAAGAATATATATGCAGTCTTCCACAAAACCTTGTGGACCCCGAGTCCAACAAAGTGTCTGTCGGTCCATAAATTTTTTACATTTAATTGACCGACGGTCCACCAGACTTTTCAGCCACACATTTTCAAAATTCTGAATTATTATAAAAACACATATACTAAACTAAACAATGCTTTACAGCCTTTAACTGAACCCAACTACTCCTAACACCTCGGTAAGCTTAACAACCTTTTGTGTCAAAATACCCAAATCATATTGGTCCAGTAAAATTTAGTCCAGTGAATAATGCCAGCTTAGTGGACTGAAAATCCAGTGTTTTTTAATTTCTTTCAAAATTGGCAAATGAAATGTAATTTGAGTGGTTCTTTGCATCCTGTACCTACACTAAACTGTGACCATTATCCCTTATAGCCCATTATTCTGGTAAATTTACCCTAAGTTAAGATAAACACTTATGGGAAGGTCTTCCTAGCTGTCCTGTAGTGTTGTAAATTGTTCCATAAGGAACTGTAGAATAATTTTTCTTCTTCCAAATGCTCACACTAAATTGTTTTGGCAAATTGCAATTAATGTATGTCAATTGTAAAAAAGTCATTAAAAAGAATACATGTACCTGCATGGTCCAAACACTAGCATCCATAAAATCCACTGCACTTAAAACTCGCGGAACATAACACACGTTTATCAAATTTTAAATTTTCAGCTAACCAAATCAAACTCAATCACTTCCTGTATACGTAGCAGAAAATCAATAAATTAAAATGTGCTAACCACACAATTCAAAGGAATAGATAAATTGTAAGACAAAAATCAAATAATCTAAACCACAAACCATTCAGTGTAAAAATCTGCATCTTTACAATGTAGGAAAGTCTACCTCAAGTACATCATATTATATGTAGAGAAATAAAGACTTGAAGATGAATTACAATAATTTAAAAAAAAGATTGTCATGGAAACAAACACTATAATTTTTTAGAAAATAGTCATTCACCAGTGTTTACCTATGAATGGTACAACTATATGTACACCAATTTTATCAATTGGTAAATCATACACACACACACACCAATATAATCAAATGGTAAATCATATACACACCAATATTATTAATAGGTAAATCACACACACATGCACGCACGCACGCACGCACACACACACACACACACACACACACTCTCTAATATTATCAAATGGTAAATCATACACGCACCAATATAATCATTTGGTAAATTATGCACACACATACACACAACAATATAATCATATGGTAAATCCCAAACAAACACACACCAATATAATCAAATGGTAAATCCCACACTGACAAACACACACCAATATAATCAAAGGGCTAATCCCACACAGACCAAACCACACCAATATAATCAAATGGTAAATCCCACACTGACAAACACACACCAATATCATCAAAGGGCTAATTCCACACAGACCAAACCACACCAGTATTATCAAATGGTAAATCACACACATCCATCATAATTATCCAGTAGTAAGTCACACACATCATTTTTATCCAATGGTAAATCATACACATACACCAATATAATTAAATGGTAAATCCTCTCACACACACACACCAATATTATCAAATGGTAAATCACACACATCCATCATAATTATCCAGTAGTAAGTCACATATACCAATATCATTTAATGGAAAATCATACACACAAGAATATCATGTAACTAAAATAATTTGCACATAAACATTATCCAGTAATAAATTCATACATACACCAATAGCATTAAAGGGCAAGACAAAGTATATTGCAAAAAAAACATTATCATTATTTTATCCAAAAGTAAAATCAAGCACCTACATGTACATGTATATTATCCAATGATAAAATTATACACACACCGATACCACCGAACAGTAAAATACTATGCACACAAACACTATCCAATGATCAACTCATACACACCAATATCACCAAATGGTAGAATAATATGTATAAAAAACATTATCCCAGGACAAAATCATACATACATTGATACATGTACCTGAAAATGGTAAATGTCATTCTGAAATGTTTTCTTCCACTGTTTTAAAACACATCCATGTTGTAACTACAGCAATTGTCATAAAACACAAATTGCCTTAATGCAAGTCTGCCAGACACACATAACACACAACACAAATTCATGCTGCACCTTAATCTTTCCTGACAAACAACAGCAAAAACTGTTTCAAATACAATAATGCCAGGAAGGGCATGAAAGCTAAACCTTCCCAGGATCTATGTGACTGAATAATTTTTCAGCCAATCCCAATAATAGAAGATGCTCCATTAGGAAGCCATTCGACAGTCACAAAATCCCAGTGTCTGCGACATTAATTAAGAACAGTGAGCAGATAAGGATTTATTTGAAATAAACAACAGGCACTTACAGAAAATGTCAATAATTCTCTGGTATTGTTTTTCTGACTCTACAACTGAGGTGAGCTGAGGTGAGCTGGGTATTTTTTTTTTAAGACATAAATAACTACCATGCAGGGACATGATGTTATTTTTTGTAGTACATATACATGTTATATGTGGTGGAAGATCCTAAATTGCTGCAGTTTATCCAGGTAGGAATAAAGTCTGCTGAGTTTATTGTCCAACTATCAGTATTTCATACACTTGGAGATTTTGTCCACTTAGTACCTTTACTATGTATAGCATGCCATGAATGCCATCTGACATCATACCCTGTCCCTCTATCCTGACAATGGGTCAACCAATCATGAAACTACCCTTATATTTGCTTGAACATTTGCAAGATAGTTATACCACTACCATTTTAAATGACTTTATTATTTTGCGGCTCAGGATCAGACCCGGGGCCTCCCTTACCTGGCGCTAATACTCTACTGATTGTGCTACCAGGCCCAGTGTGTAGCAGCCCTAGTTTGAACCTTTTGAGCCAATGCTTTATCACCAGGCAAATTTGTTGTTGCCCTTATTGCTTTGGAGGTATGAAGGTATTACCATCATATGATACAGTCGGTATGTAGTTGCTGAATGAGATGATCAAACCTGCGACTCATTAATTTTTTGGTTGTCCATCTCTGTTTCATTCCAGGGTCATTCTGTGCTAACCAATTAGATACGTAACCTCTGGTAGACATTTAACATTATGAAAACCAAAAAATCAAAGATGCAAAGCAAAATATGTTAAAAATATAACAATACCAGACATTCAATGAGTGCTTTGACTTTAAGAGTGCTAAGATATAATCAAACAATTGGCCTTGGCATAGATATAACATATGCTGCACCATTTGTATTGCATTTTGTCCAAATGTATCAAACAACTCATTTAATAATGCAATCAATCTTTTAAGAAATATAAAACAAATAATAATCTTTAAACCCTTGAACAGCACTGCTATTGGGTGAGAATAAAGCCAGCTTAACCCATGTGGTTCGAAGTTGCCAAAAATCAGTCCATTATATATGTTGTAAGAAGTTTAAGTGGTACAAACCTAACAACCACTCACATCACCTTGGACATTCTTATGAAGTAAACTTGTACGGAAACTGCTGAGGAGTTATGAATGATATGATAGCTACGACAACAGCATACTACCAAATTTCTGAAGCATTCCATAAAGGGAGCTACGCTTCAGTGTGGAAGCCAATAACCTTTAGCACTAGAGATATTATCATCCAAAATTTAAAAATTGCACCTCCAAGGTTGTTGACTTAAAGATACTATAATTCAAAAGTTTTGAATTGCCCCTCTATTGTTGTTGACTTAAAGTTTTGAATGGCCCCTCCAAGGTTGTTGACTTAAAGTTTTGAATTGCCCTTCCAAGGTTGTTGACTTAAAGTTTTGAATTGCCCCTCCAAGGTTGTTGTCTTAAAGTTTTGAATTGCCCCTCCAAGGGTGTTGTCTTAAAGTTTTGAATTGCCCCTCCAAGGTTATTGACTTAAAGTTTTGAATGGCCCATCCATAGTTGTTTTATTGAAGTTTTGAATTGCCCCTCCAATGTTGTTGACTTAAAGTTTTAAATTTCCCCTCCAAGGTTGTTGTCTTAAAGTTTTGAAATGTTCCTCCATTGTTGTTGACTTAAAGTTTTGAATTGCCCCTCAAGGGTTGTTAACTTAAAGTTTTGAATTTCCCCTCCAAGGTTGTTGTCTTAATGCTTGAAATGGCCCCTCCAAGGTTGTTTTATTAAAGTTTTGAATGGCCCCTCCAAGGTTGTTTTATTAAAGTTTTGAATGGCCCCTCCAAGGTTGTTTTATTAAAGTTTTGAATTTCCCCTCCAAGGTTGTTGTCTTAATGCTTGAAATTGCCCCTCCAAGGTTGTTGACATTAAAGTTTTGAATTGCCCCTCCAAGGGTGTTGACATTAAAGTTTTGAATTGCCCCTCAAGGGTTGTTAACTTAAAGTTTTGAATTTCCCCTCCATGGTTGTTGTCTTAATGCTTGAAATGGCCCCTCCAAGGTTGTTTTATTAAAGTTTTGAATGGCCCCTCCAAGGTTGTTGACTTAAAGTTTTGAATTTCCCCTCCAAGGTTGTTGTCTTAATGCTTGAAATGGCCCCTCCAAGGTTGTTTTATTAAAGTTTTGAATGGCCCCTCCAAGGTTGTTTTATTAAAGTTTTGAATTGCCCCTCCAAGGTTGTTGACATTAAAGTTTTGAATTGCCCCTCAAGGGTTGTTAACTTAAAGTTTTGAATTGCCCCTCCATGGTTGTTGTCTTAATGCTTGAAATGGCCCCTCCAAGGTTGTTTTATTAAAGTTTTGAATGGCCCCTCCAAGGTTGTTGACATTAAAGTTTTGAATGGCCCCTCCAAGGTTGTTGACATTAAAGTTTTGAATGGCCCCTCCAAGGTTGTTGACTTAAAGTTTTGAATTTCCCCTCCAAGGTTGTTGTCTTAATGCTTGAAATGGCCCCTCCAAGGTTGTTTTATTAAAGTTTTGAATTGCCCCTCCAAGGTTGTTGACATTAAAGTTTTGAATTGCCCCTCCAAGGTTGTTAACTTAAAGTTTTGAATTTCCCCTCCAAGGTTGTTGTCTTAATGCTTGAAATTGCCCCTCCAAGGTTGTTTTATTAAAGTTTTGAATTGCCCCTCCAAGATTGTTGACTTAAAGTTTTGAATGGCCCCTCCAAGGTTGTTGACTTAAAGTTTTGAATTTCCCCTCCAAGGTTGTTGTCTTAATGCTTGAAATGGCCCCTCCAAGGTTGTTTTATTAAAGTTTTGAATGGCCCCTCCAAGGTTGTTTTATTAAAGTTTTGAATTTCCCCTCCAAGGTTGTTGTCTTAATGCTTGAAATGGCCCCTCCAAGGTTGTTGACATTAAAGTTTTGAATTGCCCCTCCAAGGTTGTTGACATTAAAGTTTTGAATTGCCCCTCCAAGGTTGTTGACATTAAAGTTTTGAATTGCCCCTCCAAGGTTGTTGACATTAAAGTTTTGAATTGCCCCTCCAAGGTTGTTGACTTAAAAGTTTTGAATGCCCCTCCAAGACTGTGGACTTAACTTAAAGATATTATATTAGGGGTAGAATAACTGGCGTTATGCAAACTTGTTCACAACAAATTGTTTCGGTAAAATGTAAAGTGGAGGCTAAGCTCACAATTGCAGCCGTTAATCAAATCAGTGGCAAATAACACTGTTGTTTTTCTGTAAAAATAGTTACATTTTATTGAACAGCCTTTAAAGAAAGTTAACATTTTATGGTAGTTAAGAATACATATTATAGAATTTAACACTGAATATATTCCCCTATAAAACAAACTAAACAAGTACATAATGTGTCTATCTGTTTGTCATCATATTTTAACAGTTCATATAATGAAAAAAAAAAAAATATTTTTCTAAAAAAATGACCTTTAATGAATTCTTTGATAGAGCCAGACCATATGACATTTAACTATTGCTATAGTAGGGCCAAATTATTTGAAGGTGCTATCTAACAGTTTTGTTTTAGAAATTCATCTCAGCCACCAATTATGATCATTATAGCGATGTCCAGCTATTTTGGTGGAGGAAGACCCCAAACAAATGTCTAGGTAGAACCACCGGCGCAACGCAGGTCAGCTGAAAGACCTTCCTGCATTAAGTCCTACGGCCCAAATGGGACTCGAACCCACGCAGTGAGAGGCTAAGCAGTCAGAGGAGTTCAACAGTTTGGACCATTTTTCCCATTTACATGCTCGAAATTAATTATTTATAACTTTAAAGATTCCACAGAATGCTGTTTATATGTGTAGATGTCCCACATCTTTATAAAAAGTGAAGGAATTTACTCCCCACTTAAAATTACAAACATGCTATAACCTTCATTTATCAGAGCCATGCTATTTTTAAACAAACAAAATCATGCTTATTTTATATATTTAAAAAGCATGAAAATTTGTTGTGATTCATTCCATGTGTAACTTGTACTGTCTGACAATTGAGGCAGTGTTCCAAATTGTCTTTTCTTGGACTACAGAATGAGCTTATACAGAAAGTATGTCCAAATTTTCCAAAAAAGATTAAAGATATACATATAGTTTCATTTATTTGATATAGGCACTTTTTAGATACCACCTTTAATGCATTCTGGGATAGAGCCAAACTGTATCTAATCATCATTTTAGGCCAACTGTCGGATACCACCTTTAATGAATGCTATACTAGAGCCAAACCCTATCTAATCATCATTATAGCTGACCTTATGCCCTGTTGATGACCTTCCCTCTACAGCCAAAATAAATTAGAACAATAACTCCTGGAACATCATTCAGGTGAGGTTAAACTTATATTACCATGTCCAAAAATGTGATCCATATCATTTTCAATTGTGGAAGAATTCCGATGTCAGCGTACCTTGGTAGAATACATGCTTGTGCACATGTGCTTGTTGATAACTACACGTACATGTTAGTCAAACGACAGTATTTACATGTAGTAAGACCTGTTGTCCTACAATGGTTAGGGTTAAAAAGAAAAAGAATATATTTAAAAAGAGAATTGTATGTCAAAGGCTAACGAATACCCCTCCACCCCCAACAAACGCTGCTTCCAGTTCATAAGCCGGTAATCATTGGGGACACGCTGGAGCACGATGCCGATATATGGAATGCTCACGGATATTTGCACATGGGGAAAGTTTGTTTTGCAGACTTTCTTAACCTGATAAAATACGGGTCCAAATTCGGTAAACATTAGTATTCTCTTTTATTTATTTATCTTTTTATTGATTTTTGGGTGAAAAATCTTTGAAAAAAACAAAAATAAGATACTGAACAAGAAAACACATACTACATTTGAGAAAAATGCTATCTGAACAATACTTATTTGTGTAATGTGAGGCCGCATGCTGCACATGTGCAATTTCTGCTTGTACGCTTTAGTTTAATAGTAAATTATAATAATTTTGCAACTTTTTTCTACATATGAAACATACACATATGTAACATCCTAGAAAACCTTTTTAAATGGTGAAGGGTTCTGCTTTTTATTTTGTTATAAGCCATTTTATACATACATTTTCTCGAGATTTATAGTATACTTTCAAATAAAAACCATATTGTTTCAAATGTCCTAGTTACTTGCTCCCATATTGCTTTAATCTCTTTACCTCTTCCACTTTTTGTGTCGACTATTCTTGTATGTATACAGAAAACAGCAGAGAAGTGACACACCCAAAAGAGCAGCAGAGAGCACGTGCTTTAAACAAAAAGACTATTCTGAGAACTAAACACTCTCTTACACTGTTGATTCATTATATAAATATTCGAGAGTAACGAATGTAACTCTAATGGGAGCTAGACTATCTGCTTTCTTCTTTGTTGTCTGCTACATCTGAAATTGCAAGCTGCATTGTTAACATTGGCAGGCTTGGTTTAAGAAAGACCTCCCAGAACAGCCTGCTACATTTTAATAATTGCAAGCTTTATTGCAAAAAGCGTAATACTCTGTCCTTTTCTCTAAAATAGGTCTCACAGAACAGTTGAGATTTCTTGTTACTGCCCGCAATACTTTCATATAAAAAAGGCATTCCATAAGAGGCACAGCTCTTCAAAGCAGTGCCAATTAATACACCAAATTCACTCACATGCAGCTCCCTGTTCATAAGCCTTAGAATCATGCATATATAAATCAACACTTAATATCAACCATGCAAAGGGCAGTTTAAAAAAATACAAAATGAAAAAGTTCAGACATTCTAGCAACTTGGCAATACTAAAATCCATCATAATAAAAATTCTAGGTGCATATGCTGCCCCTGGGAAACAGAATACTGTAAACTTTCATATAAATTTATACAAAACTACTTGTTTAAAGGTGTCAGAACTCCTGCACTATTTATCTATATGCCACCAGCATAGCAGATGCACAGGCTTCGCATGGTAGAACACATCATAGAACTTCCATATAATTGTTGTTTATTTGGTTTATCTTCCCATCAACAGTATTTTAGTTATCTGGAGATGGTTTTCATATAATCGCTATAGGCATTATTACAATATGCATCAATGGTAAAAACTATTGCAATATAATCTATTGCAATAAACTCACTTTATTGCAACATGCATTGTATTGCAAAACAAGGTTGTCACAAGCTAACTTAATTTAAGATTGTGGCATTTCTCTGTCTGGACTTGAACACTTTATTTTTAACCCTTTCCTGCAAGTATACGCCATTTTACGCCTTTACAAACCCTTCACAATCATTAGCAGAATCTGGATGCCTAAGGGTTTATGTGTAGACTGGTTGAGCCCTAAATTACAAGTTATTATCTATTATTACAAGTTGAACATACATTTATTAAAATTATTTTATCTCTTTTAAATAAAAACAACAGTCAAGAGAATTTTCAAAATGATAGATGAACTATGAATGAAAGTATCAAACTAAGGGCCAAAACTCTACCTATGAGGTAACAGTGAGGTTAACCCCCTTTTGGTAATTTAAGGTATAGAAGAACTCTACAACTACAGATGACATGGTATGCCACGTCTGCTACATGTCAACATTCCAGGTGCTTCAGCATCCTTCACCAACAGATTGTGAGCCGGCAAAAACTGCAACAGACATGTATATGAAGGTCCTGTGCTAGAGTCTGTCTTTGCATGCTGTTTTGTGATTAATAGTTACACAAAAAAGAATACATCCATGTTTCATGGATAATGTTCACAAAAATGATTTCATTATATTAATGTTTTGTGAATAATGTTTATATGTTTAACAAAATGATTTTACTAAAGCAATGTTTTGTGAATAATGCTCATAAACATTATTTTACTTTACAAATGTTTATCAAATCGATTTTTATTTTTTAAATGTTTTGTGAAATATTTTATTTTTTTAATATTTTGTTGACCAAATGATTATATTAATGTTCTGTAAATGATTATATATATATATATATATATATATACATATACATATAGTTATAGTTGAAGGTAATGAAGATGGTGTTGATAATGTTGATGATGAAGGTGGTGGTGATGATGATGATGATAATGATGATAATGGTGAGGATGATTACTTTTAAAAACCAGTACTAAAGACATTTCATCTCATATCTATATAAAACATGATTGTCTCAAAAAGTCTGTTTCCCGTGCTGTTTAACAAGCAATAACCTGGAGTTTAAATACAACGACATTGCTTGTTTTTCATTATATCTCAACCATCCAGATTGATTCTGGGGCAACATTCCTTTACACATTTTTTTATGTGTGCTAATTAAGCTCGTAATTATTAGTACATGTGCTAATTAGGAATATGATTCTCATTTTTCTGTTTATTTTCTCCCAGTAACTGGCTATAGAAATGTATTAACAGACTCATTGCTGAGTGTTGGGTGTAAGCCAAAGGTAGTTACTGCCATGATTTCATTCTTGGCAAGCAACTTCTGGGTTTTACGCTGTAAAGAAAGGTTGTTTTTCATTCCTCTCACATACAGCAGTGTCGGCGTTCAGGAATGTACTTACATTTGTATATTTAAATTGTAAACATTTTTAATACTTATATTTGTTAATAAATGAGTAAATTTTGCTTAAATTTGTTAATATTAACGGTAGATTTTACATGCATTTGTTAATATAAATCGTAAATGTTACTAACATTTGTTTACATAAGTAATGGATTTTACATACATTTATACGTTATCAGTAATTTATTTTTAACTGTGGATATTCTAGGATAAATATTTTATTCAAATTCACTCTCTTCCTCACAACTTTTTCTAAGGAGTTGTTTAACCTAAATTTGCAATATTTATTAATTTGAAGTGCTGATGAAAAAAAACCAGCAACAATTTGCTTGAATGTGTGTTTTTTTTATTCTGTCATATACCTCTAACTACTCTTATTTAGTCTGATTTTTACAATAAGGAAAAGCTTAATAAACGTAAAGTGATAAAAAACTCACTTCTCATTTAAGGACTTGTTTCTTTTGATTTTTCCAGAGAAGATGCACAAATCTTGCTTTATGCTTGTTTCTTAAATCACTCTGAAAATTTTCTAACTTAAACTGAGTTACTAAGATCCAAGTTTACTATAAATGGAATCTTAAGAAAGGCTGCCTACCTAAGATCTCAGACTAGAAATAATCGGAATATTATTCAAATTAATAAAAGATTATTACTTTAGTAAATAAATATAACAGGTAACCTTTAATATGTAAGGTAATTTTTTTATTAATATAAATTGAAAGCAACTTGAAAACAGCTACTATCATTTACATGAATAACCTGGCATCTAAAGTTGAATACTACAATCATTTTTATAAATAACCTGGCTTCATAAATTGAGTAAACTATCATTAACATGAATAACCTGGCTTCATAAATTGTACCAACCATCATTTACATTAATAACCTGGCAGAATAAGTGAATAACCTGTCATTTACAAAAATTACATGGAATCAATAATTGAATAGACTATAATCACTGACATAAATAACCTGGCATCAATAACTGTAGAAACTATCATTGACACAAATAACCTGGCATCAATAATTGAATAGGCTGTCATTGACTTGATTAACCTGGAATCATGAACTGAACAGACTCTCACTGGCACAAATAACCTGGCATCACTTACTATGATTGACATGAACAACCTGGCATTAATAATTGAATAGACTATCATTTACATCAATAAACAATCTTCACAAATTGAATCATTTGGATGAAAAAAAATGGATTGACAAATGGAATAAGTTATCATTTACATAAATAAACTGGCTTCACAACTTGAATAACTAAATAATTAAAATTAAAATAAAAAATACTGAAAACCCCAGATAATCACACCATTTCATGAAGATGCCAAGTTATAAATATATCTGTACACCTGATATATAACTGGAGCCTAAACATATCATACAACAGACAAGAATAGCTCTCAAACCAAAGTCCATGATTTACGAATCTGTAAACATTCAGAACTCCCATCTGGTTTGAATAAGGTACCAACCTTTCCAAATATAATGAGAGTTTGTTCTCTGTAAATAGTATAAACTCTACACAATGAGATATTATTGTCTGTAAATAATGAACTATATACAATATTATTTTATTTTCCGTAAATAATGTGAACTCTATACAATTAGATGTTATTTTCGGTAAATAACGTGAACTTTATACAATGTGACGTTATTCTCTGCCAATAATGTGAACTCTATACAATTAGATGTTATTTTCGGTAAATAACGTGAACTTTATACAATGTGACGTTATTCTCTGCCAATAATGTGAACTCTATACAATGAGATGTTATACACTGTAAATAATATGAACTCTATACAAAACAAATATATACAATACAACACATTATTATAAAACACACCTAATACACCATGTTCTCTCACATTATCCTGACACCTGGCATAAAAATATTTTCAGTTACATTTAGAAACTGAATGCTATAAAGAGAGTTTTACGTCTTTCGATGACATGCAGTGAGTTTTACTTCTTCTGATAACGATGCCAATGGCCAGGCTGTTAAGTCGGACAGAAATGAAGATGTTTGTATTCACAGTATTTCAGTGCAGTTGCTAATCTAACACTTTAAGAAGTTACTGCATCACATAGGACGTTGCTTATCTAACACTTTAAGAAGTTACTGCATCACATAGGAAGTTGCTAATCTAATAATTTAAGGAGTTACTGCATCACATAGGAAGTTGCTAATCTAACACTTTAAGAAGTTACTGCATCACATAGGAACTTGCTAATCTAATAATTTAAGGAGTTACTGCATCACATTGGAAGTTGCTAATCTAATAATTTAAGGAGTAACTGCATCACATAGGAAGTTGCTAATCTAATAATTTAAGGAGTTACTGCATCACATAGGAAGTTGCTAATCTAATAATTTAAGGAGTTACTGCATCACATAGGAAGTTGCTAATCTAATAATTTAAGGAGTTACTGCATCACATAGGAAGTCAATTATCTAACAATTTAAGATGTTACTGGATCACATAGAAAGTTGCTAATCTAACACTTTAAGAAGTTACTGCATCACATAGGAAGTTGCTAATCTAACACTTTAGGAAGTTACTGAATCACATAATAAGGAAGTTGCTAATCTAACAGTTTCAGAAGTTACTGCATCACATAGGAAGTTGCTAATCTAATAATTTAAGGAGATACTGCATCACATAGGAAGTCAATTATCTAACAATTTAAGATGTTACTGGATCACATAGAAAGTTGCTAATCTAACACTTTAAGAAGTTACTGCATCACATAGGACGTTGCTAATCTAACACTTTAAGAAGTTACTGCATCACATAGGAAGTTGCTAATCTAACAATTTAAGATGTTACTGCATCACATAGGAAGTTGCTAATCTAACACTTTAAGAAGTTACTGCATCACATAGGAAGTTGCTAATCTAACACTTTAAGAAGTTACTGCATCACATAGGAAGTTGCTAATCTAATAATTTAAGGAGTTACTGCATCACATAGGAAGTTGCTAATCTAACACTTTAAGAAGTTACTGCATCACATAGGAAGTTGCTAATCTAACACTTTAAGAAGTTACTGCATCACATAGGAAGTTGCTAATCTAATAATTTAAGGAGTTACTGCATCACATATGAAGTTGCTAATCTAACACTTTAAGAAGTTACTGCATCACATAGGAAGTTGCTAATCTAATAATTTAAGGAGTTACTGCATCACATATGAAGTTGCTAATCTAACACTTTAAGAAGTTACTGCATCACATAGGAAGTTGCTAATCTAATAATTTAAGGAGTTACTGCATCACATTGGAAGTTGCTAATCTAATAATTTAAGGAGTTACTGCATCACATAGGAAGTTGCTAATCTAACACTTTAAAAAGTTACTGCATCACATAGGAAGTTGCTAATCTAATAATTTAAGGAGTTACTGCATCACATTGGAAGTTGCTAATCTAATAATTTAAGGAGTTACTGCATCACATTGGAAGTTGCTAATCTAACACTTTAAGAAGTTACTGCATCACATAGGAAGTTGCTAATCTAATAATTTAAGATGTTACTGGATCATATAGGAAGTTGCTAATTTAACACTTTAAGACAATCCATGTCTCCAGTGTGATGAAAAGGTAGTACTTTGTGTTTCTATGATAGAATGTGAAAATGCAAAGGGACATCACACAATTCAATTCCTGTTTAAGTAAAATCATCAAATGTTTACATTAGTTTGGCAAGCCTGCTTAAACAAAAAGCACATGTGATGTTTTGTTTTTGTTTTTGATAATACATTGCAGCAACCATTTATGATCATTAACTCCAGCTTGTTGGTGGAGGAAAACTACAGACACACGTCTGAAGACCTTCTCACATTCAGTCCTTAACCCATCTTGAACCCACGCGGTGAGAGGCTAAGCTGTCAGAGCAGTTACAAATTGGTGACTCTACCACTACGCCATGGGCGCCAGGCACATGTGATTATAAAATGCAACCAACTTAGGATGATAATGAGCGACCTATTCTCCTACAATAAAGAGGGTCAACCAGCCTTAGTTGTTGACCCTTAACCTTCGGACGATGTCCTGTAAATTGAAATGGTATGTTTGAGATGGAAGGGTACATCTAACCCCAAAAATATGTATGGCAGTTTGATAAACAAGACTCTCATTGTCATACAATGTGCAATTTCTGAAGCCGTAAATAGCACTGTGCTTGCAGGACTGTCACTAACTTTGAGTCCCCTATCCCCTGTGTTTAACTTCTAGTAAGGCTGACAACTGTCATCTATTATGTTGTCAGGCCATCCAGCTGTCTTGTTGTGTGCCAGTGGTGCTACTCAGACAATTTTCTGCATTCTTTCTCCATCAGGACTATTGTAAGAAGTTGAGATGGCTGAACATGCTTATGGCAGCAGGTGAGGTTTAAAAATCCCACCCAAAAACATGTAGTAATCCAGAGATAATTGAAAATGCCATAGCTAGACAGTGCACATGCTTTGATACACTGATGCTACCCTTTTAACTCCATTAAACTCTTGGCACCATACTGGAATATCAGGAACCTTATTCTCCAGACACTTAATCAGCCAATCAAGCAGACGATGTATGCTCCATTCAATGATTTACACTTTTTTGTTTAATTTTAGAAAACCATCCTGGAAACAAAGGAAGTCCATTTCTCAGCCTTAGGAGATGTCTGGCAAAGGTTTGTTGTTGTTGTTTTTTTTAAAATAGATTGCAGCGACCAATTAGGATCATTACAGCAATGTCCAGCTTTTTGGTGGGGGAAGACCACAAACACATGTCTGGGTAGAACCACCGGTGCAACGCAGGTCAACTGAAAGACCTTCCTGCATAAAGTCCTTTGTCCCGAATGGGACTCGAACCCACACAATGAGAGACTAAGCAGTAAGAAGAGTAACGTCAAAGGTTTGATGCCCTGGCCTGTCAGAAATTTTGAAAGTGAAATATCTGGCTTAGCAGCTTGTAGCTCAGAAGGTCTAGTGTTGACTCCAAATAAAGAAGGTGCAAGGTTTGATCCTCTACTATAACAGACCATAGCATTCCTAAACATGATGATTTAGCTTCCTTGCTTAGCATAAGCTGAGCTTAAACAAGCAGTTCTATGACTGCCTGGTCTAGTGTCATGAACTTGTCATGACTTGGTTTAGTATTGTTATGTTCAATTCATGTTAACACAGTGGAAGCAGCACTATATCTGCTTTAAGTGAGCAGTGTCTGCAAATAACTGAAAGAGAGATGAGATGTCGAACCTAAAAATGACACAACTATCTGCATAGCTTCTCATTTCTACACTCAACTTATCATCACAAAAGCATGGTACGGTCGGTCTTGTGAAAAAAATCTCACAGGAGGGGAAGACTTGTGGTTCAATGCCTTATCACTATTACTTAGTGTAAGTGTAAAAGTTACATCATCCAGGGGGGTTCATCCATATATAGCCTTTTTTCCTTACTTAAACAAAGCAATATTCTTAAATTTTGAAAAACATCCCACACACACACAATTTTTTTTCATTAATTTTTTTCACCTATGAAACTTATTAAAAATGTTCGTCTCAGATCTAAGGAAATATTTCAGTATCGAAGGAAATTTCTTAGTTTAGATCAGAAAAAAATATCTTAGATTCTTATTAGGCCTTCAAGGTAAAAATAATTATTTAAAAAAGGAAATACATGTTTGTGGAACTAAAGTCTTTTCGGTGACATTTGTCATTGAAGAAAGAGCAAACCTGTTATGCACAACTTTAGAATAATTATAATTATATTGGCAAGCCTCTGGAGTTAGATTTGTGTCAGCCTCGTCTGATAAAATTTTCATTATTCAACAATAACCCAGCATTTTCCATATACACAATAAAAGGAATAATAAAGAACATGTTCCCATTAAACTGAATAAAACATAGCATGGTATCAAAGGGACATAACTGTACAAATGTGATATGGCAAAATCCACATTTTTACATACAAGATGTGTCAATATACAGTCCTAGGACAGCTTTAAATCTTTATCTTTAATCTTTATCAGCTGATCTCCCACCCATCATCTGGAGTTTTGCCCCTTATCTTGGAACTCCCTCAAGCTGGCAGGGCATCAGTTTGTTTCTGATGGTTGCCACAGTGACTTGTAGTATCCTATCCAGAGTCAATGAGACGCCATCTCTTCAGTTTCTGTTATAAACTGGACTGCAGTCTTTCCATTAATTGTCCAAGGCTCCTTATATTCTATATAATATAGAATATAATACTTTTCATGAAACCATTAAAGCTTGTTGCTATGGAACTTCAATATTGGCCTATACTTGTTCTGTAAATGTTGCTTATACATTAGTATTCCATAAATGACAAAAATATAAAGCAGACTTTATCAATATCTGTAAATAACTACCGCTCCATCATTAGCATCACGTGTCCTGTGATCATATATTTTTTGTCCAAACCTATCTTAGTAAAAAGCTTTATCATAGATATATAAAGATATCAATGAAAGCAGATAGACAGTAAAAGATATTGTTGAAACTTGTGTTGTTTATCTACACAAAGCTTCTAAAGCACCATAGCAGTCTGATATTATGTTGGGAAGTATGAGCCGGTATGTAAGAGGAACATATGTCTAATGTAATAAATGTCTAACAATTTATAGACCAATGCTGCACCCAGCTTCCAGTTGAGTCATCCAAACATGTACGTGGATATATCTTGCTGCAACCAAGGTTAAAACGGAAAATACTTTCCAAAGAAAATTTGCTTCAAGGTCAATGTATTGTTAAGAGTATAATTCTAAGAATTTAATTGGTCAGATTTGGATAGGAATTTGAATGTGACCAATTAAACGCTTTTAGAATATCTGAATGAGGCTCAGAATATTTTCATAACCCCTGAGGTTGTATTCAATCTTTATTTCTGGCTTAAACAAAGACATGTTTTTAAATCTGGAAATATTTCCTATGATATAAGTAAATCAGAGCTCCAGACAAGAGAAGTGGAAACTAGTTTTGTGTTACAATATATCCCATTATTCTCATCTAAACCTTATAATGCTGGTACTCATTAGAATTGTCTGAACGAGATGATTTTGATAAGTACCAGGTATAAAGGGTTTGGAGGAGAAATAAGGGTGTTACTAAGACTCCCTATATCCCATAATTCTCAACCAAACCCTATATTGCTAGTACTCATTAGAATTGTCTGAACGAGATGATTTTGATAAGTACCAGGTATAAAGGGTTTGGAGGAGAAATAAGGGTGTTACTAAGACTCCCTATATCCCATAATTCTCAACCAAACCCTATATTGCTAGTACTCATTAGAATTGTCTGAACGAGATGATTTTGATAAGTACCAGGTATAAAGGGTTTGGAGGAGAAATAAGGGTGTTACTAAGACTCCCTATATTCCATAATTCTCAACCAAACCCTATATTGCTAGTACTCATTAGAATTGTCTGAACGAGATGATTTTGATAAGTACCAGGTATAAAGGGTTTGGAGGAGAAATAAAGGTGTTACTATGACTCCCTAAATCCCATAGTTCTCAACCAAACCCTATATTGCTAGTACTCATTAGAATTGTCTGATTGAGGCGATTCTAATGAGTACCAGGTACAAGGGGTTTGGAGAAGAAATAAAGAATTTAGCAGGAGCTCTACTGCCCTTATATGGGACACTGAGTAAATGTCTTAAATTTAATTTATAAAATCATTCAAACTGAGAACATTTTTTAGTGCATGAATTTATTTAAGGAAATTTCTTAGTTTAAGAGAGAAAGAACACTTAGATTCTTTCTTTATAAATATGTGACACCTGAGATCCATAGTTAAAGGTTAAAAAACATGAAAATTAACTTACAGGTTGTGTGAGAGTATATTTATCAACATCTGATTGTACAATACAAGTTGATATTAAATGAAACCACTGTTAAGTCAATTTTTTTCAATCAGATCCTGGTTACCTTATATGCTCATATCTAAGCAATAAGAAGAATTTGTGATGTAAAACTTAAAACATTCCAAAACTCCTACTTCAGTAATAAGGTACATTTATAAAATGGAAATTGTCTCCCTTATTACATAATGTCCAAGGTAGTACAAACAGTAAGTAGGTACTTTCAGTTAAAATTCTTGGACTTTATTCCCTGTTCTTTTGCAGAAGGTGCTATTTAAAACATTGACGTTTCTAACATTTAAATAAATATTAGCTTAAAATCAATTTATATATTTTAAGAGATGTGTTACTTAAACAACAAAATGGAGGTGTTTGTTGATGGTAAACCCAAGTATCACAGGAATGGAAGAAAAGTTAGCAAAGTTAGCATACACTCCAAAAAGCACAAGCATAAAAACCAAATAATCCAACTGAAAGGACCTACATGGATTGAAGGATTATTAACGGGACACTATCCACTAATGTCTGATTGGTTACACCTATCTGATATCTACAAAAACAAACCAAATCATCCAATAAAGTCACGTCTCAATTGATTAACTTATACAGATGTCCAAAATGCCAAGCTTAGATAAGTCAGGCCTTTGTAAATAGTTTTGATCCAGACAGCAGATACTACATGATGATGTATTTGCCAATAATTCTCTCGCCTTACAACATGTTAATTGACCCTTCCTCAGGTAATGATTGACAGGCGCCTTTAACCAATCAGTAACTAAAGTTTGCAATGGCCCGCCCAAGGTTAGACAGGTACTACATGATGATGTATATGCAGATAAACTTTGCAATTATAATGAATTTAAGCCATTAACTAAGATGCAATTATTAACTGTAACTTCCAAATGAAGAAAGCTGCAGGATCATGTGAAAGAAAGCTTTAATTGGGTAATTCAATTTAATTGATTAATCAACCATTCGTGAAATGGGGTAACCAATCAGACAATATGATACAGGATTCTGTGGTTTAAATTTTTGACCATAATTAAATAATTTTGTTTGTTCTACTAATTAAGCTGCCATGTTCAGTGAAAAATAATTTTAAACATTGTACTTGATATTAAAGTTTGACAATACAGTACTTTTTTTTTAAATGACATTTTGATTTTACACAAAAGTCTTGAATTTGAGCCAAAGAATGGTTATATATATATATATACTATGTACTGTAACTTAGCAACGGGTTCAAAACATCATTTTTTATACATAAGCAAAATTATTAAGTTATGCCTTAAGTAATTGAAATTCATTAAGAATACTCAATGAAGCAGGCGCGTATCTGGGCCGTTTTTGAAGTTACGCACAATTACAAGGGAAATCACTTTTGTAGTAATACTTGTGAATCCATTTGGTTCTTTTCTAATGAATAGCATGTAAAATGCGGAAATGCGAGGAACTTAACGCAAAATATGAACGACTATATGAAAATATGAATGAATATAAATTCCTGACGGGTATAAGTTTAATCATTTTAAACCTTTTTAACTTGATTATTGGTGTTAAAAAGATTTTATATCACAAAAACTACGGAAATAAAATATATCATTCCTAACCCGGGTTATGCATCGACTTTCTCAGTGTTTTTGGTACTTTTAGATTTCCGAATTTTCGAACGGAGGTTACGCACGTGCGTAAAGTGCGTAATGGCAGAAACGCGCCTGCAATGAAGGGCTAGACATTTTGTATATTTTTTTAAGTAAAGATAAAAAAAAGACAGGTAGTGCAAGAAAATGACAGTAAAACAACCTTTAAAAAATTAGCTTGTACAAAAGTGTTGGATTTATTTTTAAAGATACTGGAACATGTGATTATTAAGTCTGACAGTTTTATCATATTATAGTTTAACAACTCCTAGATGGACAAATAGCAGACAATCAGAACAAAGAAATTAGGATGAAAAAGTAAAACATATCTGTGTCTATTCAATTAATAATACTAGGGTGTGTGTTTTTTTTCTCTCACAAAAACCAATACATTTCTTTAACATGAAAAACAAACAAACAAACACTAAGATATTGGTAAATTTATCCAGTTAAAAGATTTTATTTATGAAAGCCATTTTCTTTTATCTTATAAAATACTCAGAAATTCAAAGAAATTCTTCAGTTTTCAGTAACAGAAAACCCACTCTGACTCACATTTTAAATGTATATTTATATATAACCCAAGAGCTCCAGAACTGGTTTGTAAAATCTGACTGGATTTAGCAATATATCCCATAGTTCTTAAATAAACTCTAAAATGTTGTACTCATCAAATTGTCACATTCATACATGTGAACTTTCCCACTTTTGGAGGGAGACTCCCACTTTTAAGATTCAAAATTATTTGAAAATGAAGTGTGTTTTTTACACATTTTCAGAAATCTTCCTAATAGGACAACTAACTACATGTACCTTCTTTATTTATATGAAAATAACAAATCTCCCACTTTGGCCTGAGAAAAAGTTCACATGTAAGCACACTGTTACATTTTCTCCTGTGCAGGGTTTTCATTAGTAACGAAAACACGAGAACTTTTCCAAAAGTAACCAATTATACCAGGTGTAAAACTGCTAATGATGCTAACTTGTGTAGAAATGTCTGGAAAAAACAATACAATTCTACAAAAATTTAACTGACAATTTAAATCAACAATCAGTTGCTAATGGAAATCGTGGATGAGAACTATTTCTACAGGGATTAATGAAGAATTAAAGGACTGAGCACAAAAAAGTTCCCTCCTATCTGGAGTTGTGCAGACAAGCCCATATGGCACCAATTACACACCCAAGTATTGTAGATTGAGCGGAAGAAAAAAAACACACTCAGAAATGGCAGCAGCAGCAACAGAAGGCATTACAAGATTATTCAGGTAAACCATGAATATGTATGAAAGGTATGCTTGTGTAATGATGTGAGACTCTTAACCTGCACAGAAAGAACTGATCAATACAAAGTGTGGATCTGGATCAAATCAATACCAGGTATAAAGTGTGGATCCATCACAAATCAAGGCATATAAAGTGTGGATCCATCACAAGTCAAAGCATATTAAGTATAGATCCAGCTTAAATCAATGCCTATAAGGTGTGGATCTGGATCAAATTAATGCCTATAAAGTGTGGATCCTGCTTAAATCATTTCATATAAGGTATGGATCCATATTAAATCAATGCCTTTAAAGTTTGGATCCATATTAAATCAATGCATATAAAGTGTTGATCCAGCTCAAATCAATGCATATAAAGTGTGGATCCAGCTCAAATCAATGCATATAAAGTATGGATCCAGCTCCAACAATGCATATAAAGTGTGGATCCAGCTCAAATCAATGCATATAAAGTGTGGATCCATATTAAATTAATGCATATAAAGTATGGATGCAGCTCAAATCAATGCATATAAAGTATGGATTCATCCCAAATCAATGCATATAAAGTATGGATTTAGCTCAAATCAATGCATATAAAGTATGTATCCAGCTTAAATCAATGCATATAAAGTAATGGATTTAGCTCAAATCAATGCATATAAAGTATGGATCCATCCCAAATCAATGCCTATAAAGTGTGGATCCAGCTTAAATCAATGCATATAAAGTATGGATCCAGCTTAAATCAATGCATATAAAGTATGGATCCAGCTTAAATCAATGCATATAAAGTATGGATCCAGCTTAAATCAATGCATATAAAGTACAGATCAAGATCAGCCATCTGTCGGATCAGGATCTGGCTTTGCTGCGAGATATATGAATGACTGAAGTAGATATTTTCAGGTCGTTGTTGGTAGTTCAACCTTTCATTGATTAGGATAAAAATTCTTTCTTGTACTTTTTCTTGTGAACTTTTCACTGCCTGGATACAATATGTACTCACACAGTTTCTACATACAACAGTTACAATGCATGAATTATGTGTTGCCCAATGACACGTTTGATGTCAGAGATGTTCTGAGGCTCGAACCAGCAACCTTCCAAGTAACAAGCTTTGACCCCCCAGCAATGGATTCCGCTTTGTTGCTGTTGCTGTTATTGTTGTTCTTGCAAGATATAAGAAGGAAGTAAACATATATAACATGAGTGGCTTGTTTCTTCGCGGCTGGAAAATGCTCGAAGAATCTCTAGACTGCAAAGAAGCACTAAAAATATCAAACTGCAGCAGCTGCTGTTCAGATGCATAGTGACGCTGAAACCTGCACAGTCTACGATTGCCAGAGTGTAATCTTGGAAGACAGAAAGAGAGAAACGTAGAGACATGTACTAAGAAAGGGAAAAGCAATTAACCAGTGATTATATATATCAGAAGGGATGGGAAAAGGATGTACATGATCGTGTCTGAAAATTGATGAAGGAGCAGCTTTCTTAATAAACAGACAATGTTGACAATCAACAGAAAGTTGACAATGGTGGATTGTATGAGAAAGTGATAAATATAAGCTAAGAATTATGATAGAGAGCATTGCATATCTGAGATGCATATTGATATAGCTCAACGGAAGACTTTCATATCTGAGATGCATATTGATATAGAGCTCAATGGAAGACTATCGTATCTGAGATATATATTGATATAGCTCAATAGAAGACTATCATATCTGAGATGCATATTGATATAGAGCTCAATGGAAGACAATCATATCTGAGATGCATACTGATATAGACCTCAATGGAAGACTATCATATCTGAGATGCATATTGATATAGAGCTCAATGGAAGACAATCATATCTGAGATGCATATTGATATAGCTCAATGGAAGACTATCATATCTGAGGTGCATATTGTTATAAAGCTCAATGGAAGACTGTCATATCTAATATGCATATTGATATAGCTCAATAGAAGACTATCATATCTGAGATGCATATTGATATAGAGCTCAATGGAAGACTATCATATCTGAGATGCATATTGATATAGAGCTTAATGGAAGACTATCATATCTGAGATGCATATTGATATAGAGCTCAATGGAAGACTATCATATCTGAGATGCATATTGATATAGCTTAATGGAAGACTATCATATCTGAGATACATATTAATAAAGAGCTCAATGGAAGACTATCATATCTGAGATGCATATTGATATAGAGCTCAATGGAAGACTATCATATCTGAGATACATATTGATATAGCTCAATGGAAGACTGTTATATCTGAGATGCATATTGTTATAGCTCAATGGAAGACTATCATATCTGAGATGCATATTGTTATAGCTCAATGGAAGACTATCATATCTGAGATGCATATTGATATAGAGCTCAATGGAAGACTATCATATCTGAGAAGCATATTGATATAGAGCTCAATGGAAGACTATCATATCTGAGATGCATATTGATATAGAGCTCAATGGAAGACTATCATATCTGAGATGCATATTGATAAAGCTAAATGGAAGACTATTCTTATTTAAATGATATGCAAAATTATTCTTTCACAAAAATATAATAAACAGAGGATCTGACATCAGCTGTCATTTAATACAAACAGTTATTTAACAAGTTTAGGAAAAGTAATGGTAGGTGAACCTATGTCGAGCTTACTATCATTTTTTTCCTGGACGAGTGTTATACATGTTTGTATAAAATGACAATTAGTGTCAGAGATTTTTTATCACATAATTTAAATTGCCAATATAATATTTTACGATATTTTAACAACAATACTTAGTGCAATAGTGGTATGAGACGATCTGCAATATGAGGATATCTGTGACGGCATCAATCAAAAGCTGTTTTACACTAGTATAATATAACAAAATATGTATGGAAAACAAGGGGAATCATGCGATAAAAATACATCATTTTGCACAAAAACTAAATAACTCTATATATAACAAATGCAAAAAACAACATGGTTTTAACAGAATACAGGGTAAACTTTATATTTATAACTAAAATATTCGAATTTTTACAGTCTCCTGTAAAGTATAGAACCTAGTTATAAGTCTCCTGCTGATGCATCAATAGGTGTACAGGTATACAGGTACTAAGTTATAATGCTTCCCCATTCAGAATGAAAAGATACAGAGCCAGGTTAAAGTTGTGGGAGACAAGACTCTGCAAAAAAAAACTATGAGAAACATGAAGGTTTTTGGATGCATATGTGTAATGATGAAAGAAGGCTTATCCAATTTAGCAAGACAAGGTGTTGGGGTTAGGAAGTATAGGGAATTGAATGTGGTTTTAGATGCACAAGTCCCTGAGCACTGCCACTCCTTCGATGCTGACAGAGCAGAAAGATGAGGACATGTACAATTACAATGTATACAGGGGCGTAGCTTGGCATGATTTGATGTGTACTCATCGCAGCTAGGGAGTAGTGGCAGCATGCTTCATGAAAATGTTGTGTTTTGAGCGTGAAGGCAATACAGAAGTTGCAATTTTGTATAGATCCCTCTACACAGGTGAGATCATCGTAAAGATGGAATTAAAAACATCTAATTGAAATACTTGAATAAAACGAATAAAACGAAAAAAGATTGCATCATACCAAAAAAAGTGGGTGCCGAATTCTTTTTATGTTTTCATTCTTTGAGGACACTGTTAACACTGCTGCGTATTCTGTGTGCAGGCAGCTACGCACCTTGTATATTTGATAGAGATGCAGCTTCCCACCTTGTATATTTGATAGCGGACAGAAGAGGCCCAAAGCTCGTTGTATAACTTTTTGACCAGATTTCCTAAAAAGGATTTTCCAGACTTTCCCTTCAGATTCTTACAACTCTATCAAACCCCTTTGTCCCTGTAGCAGACTATACTCTTCTTGTCTAAATAAATTGTAAATTGCAAAGAAGTATTTCTAAAAATTAAAAAAACAGCTACTGGCCTTACTATTTTCAGTGCTGAAAACCATAAAATATTCAAGGTCTTGTTTTTGAAAGAACTTGCTGTTCATAAAGACAACTTGTACCATTACAATGTATTTTATACAGATATAAAATATACTGTTTTTTACATTAATATTGATCTGAACTGCCTCGCTTTCATTCCTGCAAAACCTATGAAAAATGCAGCTGTTGCTGTTTTATGGAATAAACATAGACAGAAAAAAAAAGAAACAAAATAGATCTCAACGTTATACTAAATGAAACTGAACAGAATGGAGTAATTAAACAGTGAACAACTGAAGAGAGAGAAAAATTGAGACAATGAAAGAGTCAAATATGACAAAAAGACCTTATATACATGATAATGTACATGTATGTAATCTTCACGAAAGAAATTTAAAAACACAGGACTTCGTGTCAAGCAAGCTGGCAATATCTCATGACCAGATCAAATTTTACCAGACCAGTATCATTCTGGCATTTTGACACAAAATGTTGGTAAGCTAACTGAGAGGTTGGGTTCAGTAAATAGCTATAATGCTTGTTAAGTTTAGTTAAGTATATATGTGTCATAATAATTCAGAATTTTGAAAATGATGTGGCTGAAAATTCTGGTGGACCCTCTGTCCATTTAAATTTAATGGCCCAACAGAGATTTTGGTGGACGCGGGCCACTGTTCACCAGGTTTTGTCGAAGCCTATGTATGTTATTGTTTATTGGGTTTATCGTCCCACCAACAGTATTTCAGTTATCTGGAGACGGTGTCTACTTGAAGCAGATATAGTGCTGCCTTCACTGTGTATAACATGCCATGAACACCTGGCATGATACCACACCCAGTCACATTATCCTGACACCGGGCCAACCAGTTGTGAAACTACCCTTATATTTGCTTGAGCGTTAGCAAGGGAGCTATACCACTACCATTTTTAACGACTTTGGTATGTTGCGGCCTGGGATCGAACCCGGGGCCTCCCGTACCTGGAGCCGACGCTCTACTGATTGTGCTACCAGGTCTTGTCCTGTGTATGTTAAAAGAAAAAAGTATTTCTCAAAAAGTACACAATAATCAAAATAAATGAGAGTATTAGGTATGGCCTCACATTCTAAAACACCATGTCCACCTGCAAACTTTTTCTGAAGCCAAAGTAGAAGATTTTCACTTGCAAAGAGGGAGATTTGTTATTTTCATATTAACAAAGAAGAAAATGATCAATTTCCAGGTATGGAGATTTCTTAAAATGTTTAAATTTACACGCCTCATTTTCGAATAATTTTGAACCTTAAAAAAGAGTTTCTTCCAAAAGTGGGAGAGTTCACATGTATGGATGTCCACACAATCCACACTGGCATTATATATAAATAGATAAAATAATATCTTAAGAGAATACAAACACAAACATACAAAAATATTCTAAATCTAGGAACCCATAAAAAATAAACCTACCACATTTCTGGAGAACAATCACAGAAAAAAACAACTTACTCCAAAAATTCTTGCAAATTGTTCACACAGCTGTCGTTTAAATCAACTTTATGGATTACTTTTATAATATTACTTGTTGACATGTTTACTGGTGAAATATAAATCTGCCTTCCTGAGAATATCACGTATGTTCATGTATGTTCAAAATGAAAAATCAGTATCACATATTAGAAAATATACCAATCAACATACACCATATGATAGGAAGTACAACATTACCTTAGTGCATGCCAGTAATCTTAACATATATCAACCAACAGGTTTTCGTGTTAGTCACAACTGATTCATTCAATATTTACACCAAAAATATATCTATTTCTGTATTTAACTCTTTACTTCTTCATTAATGAATGTCCCGTACTACAGTTGAAATTCTAAATTAATTGAGGGGACCTAAATACTATAACCTACTGCTAAAGACTTAGCAAACAGTGCAGACCCCAGACAAATTGTTTATTAGTAACTGGTTGAGCTTGATCTACTTTTGCTTGATGCTTTGCAGCAAACAGTGAATATCCTGATTCGACAGTTTTCAATAAGAGCTGGCTTATCTAGATCTAATATTGCAAGAAACTTTGTAGCAAGAAGCACGGATCTTGATTTTAAAAACTTTCAGTAGGAGCTGGCTTATTTAGATTAAATATTAAAAGATACTTTGTAGTAAAAAGTGCAGATCTTGATTTAAAAAATTCTGTAGGAGCTGGCTTATCTGGATCTAATATTGCAAGAAACTTTGTAGCAAAAAGCGCGGATCTTGATTTTAAAAAATTCTGTAGGAGCTGGCTTATATGGATCGAATACTGCAAGATACATCAAATAGTGCAGATCTTGATTTAAAAAAAAACAACTTTAGAAGCTGGCTTATTTGGATTGAATACTTCAAAAGATACTTTGTAGCAAATGGTGCTGATCTTGATTTACAAACTTTCAGTAGGTACGGGCTTATTTGGACCAAATATTGCAAGATACTTTGTATCATCTTTAAAATATCCGAAGGGATATAAACATTAAACACAGTTGATTTCACTCTTTTAATGACGTTTCGGCCTTATGGCCTTTCTCAAATAATACAAATCGCATAAGCTTCTACATTTTCTTAGTATCCAAATAAGCCATTACTGGAAATAATGAAGTAAATGTTTTTTATTATTTCCAGTAATGGCTTATATGGATACTAAGAAAATGTAGAAGCTTATGCGATTTGTATTATTTGAGAAAGGCCATAAGGCCGAAACGTCATTAAAAGAGTGAAATCAACTGTGTTTACTTTGTATCAAATAGTGCAGATCTAGATTAAAAAACTTTCAGTAGGTGCAGGCTTATTTGGACTTAATATTGCAAGATACTTTGTATCAAATAGTGCAGATCTTGATTTAACAACTTTCAGTAGGTACGGGCTTATTTGGACTTAATATTGCAAGATACTTTGTATCAAATAGTGCAGATCTTGATTTAAAAACTTTCAGTAGGTGCAGGCTTATTTGGATCTAATACTGCAAGATACTTTGTATCAAATAGTGCAGATCTTGATTTAAAAACTTTCAGTAGGTGCTGGCTTATTTGGATCTTATATTGCAAGAAACTTTGTAGCAAATAGTGCAAATCTTTATTTAAAAATATTCAGTAACAGCAGGCCTATTTGGGTTCTACTTTTGTTTGCAAGGTACATTGTAGCCAAAAATGCAGATCTTAATCAAACAACTTTCAGAAGAAGCTGGCTGATCTGAATCTACACTTTTAGCCTTGGCCTGTCAATTTGTGCTTCCTTGTAGCTGGGTATAAGACAGCAAGAATATACCTCTTAAATGATAGTCATACACAGTTGTTTTTGGTAACCTGATGTGAATTTTGATATTATTATAATTTCCTACTCCTTATTTTCACTTTTGATTACATGTATCTGTCGTATCATCATAAATAAATGTTAACTTCCTTCACATATATCTACATTGTATATTCACACCTTTAAATGGCTTGGCCACAGTTTTAATGAAACATGACACATAGGGCCACACGATCCACATTTAATATGTATTTAAAGAAAGGATGTCAACGAGTGCTCGGCTACTCGAGTACTTGATAGGACAGCCATTACTCGAGTATAAAATCTTTTAATTGTGTACTCTAAAGAAAAGATGTGCATATTGAATTTCAAATAAAATGCAAAAATAATCAAGCCATTATATAATGTTGGTACAAATTTTACGACAAATGTATCTAGCAAAAAAGTCTTTACAATCCCTAAACACTTCACAGGAATAAACTTTTTTAATACATAGAGCAATCAAATATGATCATTATAGCAAAGTCCTACTATTTTGGTGGAAAAGAACACAAATGTCCGGGTAGAACCACTGGTGCACAGCAGGCGAGCTGGAAAACCTTCCCACATTAAGTCCTTTGTGCCACTGGGGTCTCAAAACCACGCATTTGGAAGCTGTGAGGTCAGAGTAGTTACAAGTCTGTAACTCCACCACTACGCCACAGCACCCCCAGTAATAAACAAAGACAACATCAACAGTCAAACCCCTGCAATCATGCATGTGATCAGGCTACCCTGCCTTCTCCTCCACCATGTTCTTTAAATCACTTTACAGGCGTGCTTTTATTCTGCCCTCTAAGCATTTTGATTGGCTTGTATTTGGCCGATCAACCTATAAATTGTTTAATGGTTCCGAAGAGATTGTTGAAATTAGATGTAATGAACAGGTCGTCTTAAAAAAAATGCTTATTTCATGAGTGATCAAAATTTAGAAATGCTGCAGTTCACGTTCAGTTCTTTGATTAAAATAGTCGTTTAGAGTTAGGAAAATTAAAGTTAAAGTTATGTACCTTTAATAAATGCATCATGTAATGCTACATATATAGAAGTTGGGGTCTTCCAACCTTGATACTGCAAGGTCAAACCCACAAATATTTTTCAATGTCAAATCAACAGCTGTTTCATGTGGCAGTTTATGAGTCAATAAAATATGGCAGCCTTAATTTTATTAAACCATTTAGTCAGTGAAAGGCATTGTAGACAACCTTCTGATTTTTTTTCTATCATTCACTAGTCTTTGATAATAAATCATAATATCTGTAAGATTTACCCCTAACTATACTAGGGTTGATATTAAGATATTCACTTAAAATGGAACCCGTGTAAAACTATGTACACGAGTGTGTGTTGTTTCGTAATTTCTTTGATATATCAAAAGCCACAAATCACCAACTATTATTTTTTTATCTTAGACCATAACAGATCTTACAGCCTGGGGGTTGTTATACCAGCACTTTTTTTGTTTTGGCTGGGAGAATGTTATTTGAAACATCTGGCAGTATATTTACTTCTCATATTTTTAGAAAAAGTATTAAATATTAGGCTCTACATGTTATATTTTATCAATAAAACACTATATAGACTACAGGCAGTAAAATATTCATTCTTATTAGATATAAAATATTAACATAAAATCTTTTTTATATACACCTGTTTTAAAACAGCATCCAACTGGACCTGGTAGAGCAATCGGTAAAGCATCAACTCCAGCTCAAACAAGGAAAATAATCAAGTTAATTGAAAAAAAAAAATTAAATGAAAAACTATTTAAGCATGACATGCAAATCAAACGTTGATAGTTAAAATAAACGTGTATGTGAGTACTCAATTGGAAAATTGGCCGAGTACTCGAGTACTGATTTTAGTACTCCCTGCTGGGAGCTGTCTGATCAGGATCTGCACTATCTGCTGCTGAATATCTAGCAACATGCGTATAAATATGTATAAAGGCACCTTTGCATGTTAATGTATGAAAATAACTAAAATTAGGGTAATGCAGCAAGCCAAGGGTTACTGAAAAATCAGCAAAGTAGGTCTTTTCCAGGAAGGTGTATAATCAGGATATACACTTCGAAGTCTTTCACCATGTTTTACATATCATTATGTTGCGAGTAAATTAACTACAAGGAATAGTATCTTGTTGAAGAAGGACAACAGGGACTGGCTGATTGGTTCTTCACAATTTGCTACAGAATCTCTAATCATGGATCATTTATTATTATATTGCAGAGACATTTAAAAAAAATACATTAAATTATGTCTTTTTGAGGATGAATAGCACTAGCAGGCAAAACTGGACTTACACTATTTCCCGGCAGATCTAGATCTACACTAATTCCCAGCAGATCTAGATCTACACAGTTTCCCAGCAGATCTGGATCTACACTTCTTCCCAGCAGATCTGGATCTATACTGTTTCCCAGCAGATCTGGATCTACACTGTTTCCAGGCAAGTCTGGATCTACACTACTTCCCAAAAGATCTGGATCAACACTATCTCCCGGCAGATCTGGATCTACACTATTTCCAAGCAGATGTGGATCTACATTATTTCCAGGCAGATGTGGATCTACACTATTTCCCAGCAGATCTGGATCTACACTTTTTCGGGGCAGATCTGAATCTACACTACTTCCCAGCAGATCTGGATCTACACTATTTCCTAGCAGATCTGGATCTAGACTATTTCCTAGCAGATCTGGATTTACACTATTTCCTGGCAGATCTGGATGAACACCATTTCAGGGCAGATCTGGATCTACACTACTTCCCAGCAGATCTGGATCTACACTATTTCCCAGCAGATCTGGATCTACACTTTTTCCCAGCATATCTGGATCCACACTTTTCCCCAGCATATCTGAATCTACACTACTTCCCCGCAGATCTGGATCTACACTATTTCCAGGCAGATCTGGATCTACACTACTTTCCAGCAGATCTGGATCTACAATATTTCCCAGCAGATCTGGATCTACACTGTTTCCGGGCAGATCTGGATCTACACTACTTCCCAAAAGATCTGGATCTACACTATTTCAGGGCAGATCTGGTTCTTCACTACTTTCCAGCAGATCTAGATTTACAATATTTCCCAGCAGATCTGGATCTACAATATTTCCCAGCAGATATGGATCTACACTACTTCCCAGCAGATCTAGATCTACACTGTTTCCGGGCAGATCTGGATCTACACTATTTCCCAGCAGATCTGGATCTACACTATTTCCTGGCATATCTGGATTTACACTATTTCCTGGCAGATCTGGATTTACACTATTTCTCAGCAGATCTGGATCTACACTATTTCCCGGAAGATCTGGATCTATACTTTTTCCCAGCAGATCTGGATCTACACTATTTCCTGGCAGATCTGGACCTACAATACTCCCTAGCGGATATGGATCTACACTATTTCCCAGCAGATCTGGATCTACACTATTTCTCAGCAGATCTGGATCTACACAATTTCCCGGCAGATCTGCACCTACACTACTTCACAACGGATCTGGATCTACACTACTTCCCAGCAGATCTGGATCTACACTACTACCTGGCAGATCTGGTTCTTCACTCTTTCCTTAAGTCTGATTTAACATTTTCTTGGCAGGTTAGGAGATACTGTGGTCTGGTGTGTGCATTATCTACCCTGACTGTTTTAACAGCTGGAGGCTAACCTCTCAAGAGATCACATCTGCAGTCTAGTCTGACAAGAAAGCTATGGAGCTGGTTTAGGACACAATTTAATGTAAAACCAAAGCCCATATTATATATTACTGCTATATAGGTTATCTAAATACCAGACACTTATGCACATTATGACAAATTATATTGTAATTTATATTTGTAATACTTTTTCAAACATCGCCTTTATACTACTTTACCATTTTTCCACAAACTGGCCTTTTTGGAAAAATCATCAACAGCATTTCAGTTATCTGGAGACTGTGTCCACTTGAAGCAGATATTTTGCTGCTTTCACTGTGTACAGCATGCCGTGAACAACTGGTATACCACACCCAGTCACATTATCCAAACATGGGCCACACAGTTGTGGAACTATCCATATATTTGCTTAGGCATAAGAAAGGGAACTCACTGCCATTTTAACTATGTTAGTTTGATGCAACCAAGATTCAAACCCCAAACCAAAAACGTCCTTAAACTTTGAACCCAGGTCTCTTGTAATTGAAACGGATGCTCTACCGTCAGGCTACCAGGTCTGCTTGCAATAAATATAGCATGATAGAGGTTAAATAACGAATTAAATAAAATAAAGTACTCACTATATCCATAAGTTGTCCAAGAGTAGAGTAAATCTTTGGTGGCAGGCGATGATATGTGGGTGGGTGGGGCACGTATTTCACGAGGGGAGGTAGTTTTACCGAATGACACGATTCCATTAGGAACTCTTTAAACTCCCTATGTTCATACAGCTGTGTAGATGTTCACTACAGCATCGTTCCTACTCTACTGAAGCTTGCAGGAGTCTGGCAGCAGCTTTTATACCTGTTACACTGGTATGTGGCAGAATTTTTTTTAACCTACCGAGAAAAATCATAGACTTGCTCAAGGGGTACAGTATTTAGCGATTATGTGTTGGGCTCATTTTATTTTTGTTTATCAGAAGATCAAATTCTATCTTTCTATAATAAAGGGTATATTGGAGATAATGTTGTGGATCTAAATGACACAAAAAATGTAATTAAAATTAACCAGATATTTACCTCACAAAATGCTATACCTACATAGATTACCAAAGGGTTTTGAGGGAATTTAACATTTATATAAACAGCAACAGGAAATCATAAACATATGCCAGGTTTTATCAAGTTCTTGATAGTTTCTTTTCAACTTATGGAAAATTGTAAATATGAGGTCAAAATGGAGTTGCGTTATGTTAAAGTCACATTAAAATGCTTGTTCGAAACCTGAAATTATTCATTTGGAGTACTTTTAACAGAAGACTAAGTGACATGGACAATTTGGTGCTGTCTGATCAGGATCTGAAAATATTTGCTGCCGATTATTATCTCCCTTGTGGGTAAATTACTTTTGCATTAATTGTCATTTGCAAGCAACTAACAGAATGTAGTAAATAAGCCTGCCAAGTATGTATTCAAAAGACTTCTGAAAGTAGTGTGGTCCCAGATCAGCCAGCTTCTGCTGGGAGCTGTATGATTAGGAGGTGCACTTTTTACTGGTGAGTCTAGGGTCCTTTTCATGTACAGAGATGAATTAGATTTATTATTAGTAATTAGCTCTTTACTTGCTGAAAATATGTGTGTGAATATATTTAATTTTAATGGGTTGAATGGTGTTTCCGTCAGCAAGTAATGAGTATATATATAAATATATATCTTTGAGCAATACTACATTCTCTCCATGTCTTTCCTTGTTCACAAGTCAGAAGAATTATGAACCAAGCTCGAGACTACTGACTGCTACTCTGATTTATCTGTATACATGTGATACAAGCTGGCAATGATAAGGATGACAGAGTCTGATGAAATGTCAAATGTCACCTCCAGCAATCTGGTACAATTGTCATTCCAAAGCTGCAAACAATCATCATAGGGCTATCTGTGATTAATGTATCATTATTTCTGCAACATGCAAGAACAAAAATTCTATGCCATAGTGTGAGCAAATAATTATTAAACAATTGTAATTATTATTTACTATTCTCACTAAAGACATAGACTTAGATCCCATCCATTTAAGATCCTTGTTATGTGCAAAATTGTAATGCACTTAGATGTATAGACAAATTCAAATTCAGAATGTCTGATTTGTTTATGATCTTTGGCTAGATGTACTTAATTCTGGATTCAAGATTTAGACATATTCCTTCTTCTGTCTATACTGCCAACACATTTATTTATGTACTACAGACAGTGCAGGGATGGATCCAGCGGGGATTGGGGGATGCATCCCCCCGACAACAACCAGGTAAAAGAGTAAAGTTGTGAAGACACATACATGTAAGCTTAACAAATACTAAGATTTTAAAGTAAATTTTGTCTGTTGACTGCTTAGGTCGAAGTTATGGTCCCTTACTGTTTATAGATATATAGTATTTACTGCTAAAAGTTGAATGGATCTTGATTCATACCCCCATAACACCAAAATTATCTGGATCCACCCCTGAGGCTGGAGCAATTTATGAGCTGTACTAGGTTAACATCTGGTCACAGCAAGACAATGATGAACTTTTTTTTATTTTACTAAAATTCAAATATTTTGAGGTATTTTGGGTCTGCTCAGATCTAGGTTCTACAAACCTAAGAAGCATTTCCCAGTTAAGATTTTACTTAACTTTAAATTCTGACACCAAAAATATTTCTTTCAGGGTGCAATTCCCATAGAATCTATATAGATTGCACCATTCAGGTTAAGTTGTTATCATACCACATGCAATACTGTGAAGTTTCTAAGATGTTCCATTCCAAATTTGAAATTAAGCAAAAACTTTACTTTAACATTTTTTTTTATGCTTGCAACCATGTGATCTGCACTTCATAAGTATTTTAATTATTGCGTGACCATCAAGCCAATCAGCATTTTGTTGATGACAAGGTATAAACATGACATTTTATAATATCTAGGCAGTTAAGTTAGATCTATATCTTATGTTGTCCAGCTTAAAAAAATTGCTAAAAAATGCTGAAATGTATTGCAGCCATTTTGATTAACCCAACCTAAGTACTGCATATTCCTTTATATACTTAGCTTCATCCAAGTTATTCTTTTTAACACGATATAAAAAATGAAAATTTAATAAATATTACCAAGTCCTTTAACACTTGAACGTCCCCTTGTTTTTCATATTGGCTATTTGTACAAAAAATGCATAAGCATTTGAAAAATGTTCTATACATAAATAAAATAATTTTAATAATTAAGATTAGCTTGTCCGAGGTAGCAGATTAGGACTTACACCAACACAAGCAAGTGTACCGCATGTTACATTGTTTACTCAGCATCCCTAGCGGTTACTTGGCGAAACATCCGGGTATATTTTTACCGTAACACCGAAGTGTTGTAGGTTACACGACACTAAATTATTTTTCCATGGGTGTTTGATTGCGTGAGTTAGTACTTCGTCATTATTTCTGTTTAATGAGTGTTTGCGGCTTCTTTAAGAACCATGAACTTCCTAGGAATAGAATTGTTATATTTCTGTTACTTGTTATGTTGAGACAATATAATGTCATTATATAATAACATATGTTTGAAACTAAACTAGGAACTTTCGTCCCTGTAATTTTCGTACCTTTTTGTATTTGCCATAAATTTGGTTTATTTTCTTTGCATTAGTATTTAGTTTATCTTCATTACATCAGAATTCGATGGATGCAGATCTTTGTCAAAAGCTTATATATATTTTTATACCATTTTATGCTTTAATGTTTTTAAACTATGTTTTATACTTGTAAGTTGTAGTCCCAGATTTGTACATTACACTTACAGATTTTTCAGTTCCAGTCATATTTCATAATATTACTTTTTCAATTATTATGAAATATTACTTACAATCATGAAGTTCAGACTTGCATTTAAGCACTTGCCACATAATCTAGAAATACTAAATAATAATAATAATCTGAAGAATGTTGTTGTGAAGTGGCAAGACTTCGGTCATTGCTGGATTCTTTATGACTGACAGGACACCACGCAGCCAATTAAAATTTGTACCAATGTTAGAGCACTAGCCCTGTGTATGTGCTGTAGTGCAAAAAGTAAAGTGGGCATGATTACAGCAATTATTTAAATCACAATCTTTAATCATGGTTAGAATATAAATTAACACCTTCAGTCAAGATGCAACCGATCAACTTTCAACACTCACCATAGTACAGATACTATATAGCATATTCTTTGAGATGAGTTGTCCAATATTGGTGCAAATTTTGCCCGGCGTGAGATGGTTTGTCACAATTTTTCTAGCATTCTTCCTGATGGGAGGGACCAAGGTTTGATCTCCATACTCCATTTGAGTTGCTTTTGTTTGGACAAGAATATTGGACAACAAGATTTAATCTGCATTGCCAAGTCAAGAATGCCTTAGATTATAGAATATTTTGCAAGTAGTCTCTTCAATCAACTTTAATAATTAGGAAATACGAAAACAAAAGACTATTAATATGAACAAACACAAAGATAATATTAAAATAGCACATCGCCTTAAAGAAATGTGATTATATAGTAATTGAATATAGTTTTCAGGCTTATAGATATTACCATTATTCATATACGAGGGTTGTTCGGGAAGTTCTGAGAATTGTTTTATAGGACACGTTGTAGTCGGGTTAGCGTAAATATAAATATATACGCATTTATTTCAATATATACTGTACAGTATCTGAAAATATCATCATCATACCCACAGAAACTAAAACATAATAAAAATAGTAAATAACCATATAACAAACACCCGGAGCACGCCGACGTCATTTGCAACGTTATGCGACGTCAAAGTCCATCGATCGTCGCACCTTTTCAACGTAGTCACCTGCAATTTCGATGCATTTCCTGTGTCGGCTGATCCACTTATTGTATGTTTCCACGTACCAGCTATCGGTAAAGGACGAGACTATAGCTTGCGTATGCTTAACAAGATCGTCAGCTGAGTCAAAGCGTTTTCCACGCAGCTGTGATTTGAGCTCCGGGAACACACGGAAGTCCATCGGAGCGAGGTCCGGGCTGTATGGAGGGTGCTCTAAGATCTCAAACCCCAAGAGGCTGATCTCTAACTGGGTAGATTCCGCTCTGTGGGCCGGTGCATTGTCTTGATGAAGTATGATGCGGTCATGGTCCATGTGGGGGCGCTTCTTCCGTATCGCGTTAACGAGATCCCGCCTCAGAACCTGTAAAAAACGCATGCGGTTAAAAATTTGATTTGCACTTATCTTACTCAAAACTTTTATATTTTAAATGTTTAATTTTATAAATATTATGTTTATAATAGTATATGTTTATCAATAAATATGTTTTAAAATATATTATAATTAGAAATGTATACTTTTAGTTACCTTTGAATAGTAAGCCGCCGTGACAGTTTGACCATCCGGAACTCTGTGTTGCAGAATCATCCCGTGCCGGTCCATGAAGAAAATAAACATGTGTTTTCCCGCACTTTTCTGCACCCGGGCTTTCTTTGGGGGAGGTGTACGCGGGGTTTTCCATACCGATGACATAGCCTTAGTCTCTGGATCAAAGTGGTGGAGCCAAGTTTCGTCAGTTGTTATTATTCTGTCTAAGAACTCATCACCTTCGGTGTCATAGCGTGATAGAAATGCCTTAGAGCATCGCACCCGACAATCCTTTTCATTGTCCTTTAGCAACCGTGGTACCCATCGTGCACTCACTTTAGACATACCGAGCTCTTTTGTAAGTATTCCGTGTACAGTAGAAACTGATACGCAAAGTTCATCTGCAATAGCTCTAACTGTCGTTCTTCTGTCGCAATTTATCATGTCTTTTACCGAGTCCTTAATTGAACATGCAACAACAGACTGCCGACCGCATCTAGGATCGTCCTCGATCGAGTTTCTTCCTTCTTTAAAACGAGCATGCCATCTATACACAGTAGCCGGACTGCATTTCTTGTATTTTCCTGTAGAATTGATCATTTTCATTGTTTCCGTGGGAGACTTTTCCAACGCAACACAAAATTTCACGATGCTTCGCAATTCAACGTCACCTATCGACGTCATGTTGTTTACTCAGTGGCTCTGGGCAACAACTTTAAAACAATGTTGATCCGTTGAGAATTTAAATAACGTTATGATATTTTCAGGAAATGACGTCATGACGTTCCGCTGCTGACCAGCGTTTTCGCGCATTTTTTACGTTATCAAAATTACGAAATATGATTAGTGTAACGCGTTATATCTTTCTTTAGAGTCGGACTGCTCCGGTGCGGCGTTATAGTGTTGCTATGGTTACTGCTATTTCCGGCTATTGTTGTCTGATTCTATTAAATTTTTAGGAATAGTTCCGTGATATGCTAATCTTAGTATGTGCCAAATATTACGTATTAGAAACAAAAAATATAGGAGATATGACAACATTCTCAGAACTTCCCGAACAACCCTCGTATATTGCTTCTAGTATATAATAAAGTTAGATAAAGTGTAACAACAGTCTTATATTGGAATTTTCAGATCTATACCAAAATGAATGCTGAATCATTGAAGCTGTGTGAAAAGCTTGTACCATCCTCGTATGTGCAGCAGGGTTCCCAGGCCAAAAAGATCCATGAAAACCTGATCAGGACATTGCTGCAGCATGTAAGTTGGAAGGCCAAGGCACTGAGGACACTGTATGCATACATGTGAACTCGTGCACTTGTGGAGGGAGACTCCCACTATTGAGGTTCAAATTTATTTGAAAATGAGGGGTGTCTTGCACATTCTCAGAAATTTTCCTACTTGAATAAGAATATATGAAAAATCCTAAAAGCATTGCAACACTAACCAAACTCCGAAAAGGCACAGGACTAAGGCATTTCACATGCAAGCCAAGTGAAAAGCAAGAACAAATTTGTGACGAGTCATTTAACGAAAAGAGCAAGTCCGACAGTCACCGCCTTGGAACGGTCAGTTGGCAATGTGGGCAGACAGGGGTGCTTAAACCGGTTTTACAGAGCTCTAACCATGCACTTCCTGATGGGTTTCTCAAATGCAAGCAATGAATAGAAAACCGATCTATTTGAATACAAAATTTCCAAGCGCTGATGTTTTCTTTGATTAGTTATTACGAAAGTAGTGACATCATTAAAAAATAATGTCCACATAGTGTTTAGAAAAGAAACAGGAATCATTTCGATTATAAAAACTACACAAAATGGTTGATTATAAGTGAAATGAACTTTGAAACAAGAAAAAACATGATCAGAGAAGAGTAAATGGTTGTAGCATCCTGTTCATGGGAAGATGGAATTGAGGAACTAAAGTCCAATGTCCATCAAAGGAAATACACGTAACAAGCGTTATAGGATGAATTAAATGACAACATAGATTATATGCACGGGGATATTTTTATGACCGCCACACTGCTCAAGTAACATTATTGTGATAATGAATAAGAATATATGAAAAGTCCTATGAGCATTGCAACATATACCAAACTCAGAAAAGGCACAGAACAAAGGTATTTCACATGCAAGCCAATTGAAAAGTAAGAACAAATTTGTGATGAGTCATTTAGGAAAAGAGCAAACCCGATAGTTACAGCCTTGGAATGGTCAGTCAGCAAAATGGGCTGACTGGGGTGCTTAAACCGGTTTTACAGAGCTCTAACAGATAATTTCCTTCTTTGTTCATATGAAAATAACAAATCTTCTACTTTGCAATTGAATATCTCCCACTTTGGCCTCAGAAAAAGTTCACATGTATGTGTATGTATACAGGGCTTTTTTTCTTCTTTAGTATAAGCCATTTACAGGTGCCTGCCCCTCAGAACATTTCTTAAAAATCATGCAGTTTTCCCCAAAAAGTAACTTGACATCAGGTTTTTTCATTCCACTTTAAGGGGAAATCAAGCTATTTTCCCCAAAATTATAGGGCATGGGCCACTTTTCCTGGCAGTGAAAAAAAACCTTGGTATAGCCTGCCCCAGTAGGAAAGGACTCGGGTTCAGAACTGACACATGAGAAGCAATTGATGGGATAAAATATGTGCAAGCTTTTTAAATTTATAGTAGAGTGGACATTTCGATTGGCACAGTGTCAAAGGCTTTAGTAGAGACATAATAGAGAACATTATTGGAACATAATAAAATGTGCATACTTTTGAAGTTTGTTGATGTCGGTTTCATAGAAGACATTTTTAAGTAACTGCAAATTTGTACACGTTTTACTGTTTCAGAGAAAATTGTCATATTTTACACTTCAGCGAAAACTTTCATGTTTTACACTCTTTAGAGAAGACATTTTTTTAAATAAAAACAAATTATGTTTGTAAATTTTTATGTGGAAAACATGTTTTTTCACCTACAGAGAAAACTGCCAGAAAATGGATGGGAAGACCAAACAATTGAGATGCTCCTACAGGAGTTATCTACCATGGATAGCAACAATTTCCCTGGCAACTGTGGTGTCGGTGAGAGAGAGGGACGTTTGGTCTCAGACATTGTTGCTAAGCGCCACTTCAGACTGGCACATGGTATTGGCCGGTCAGGTGACATATCAGCGGTACAACCCAAGGCTGCAGGGTCCAGTCTACTGATGTCACTGACCAACAGCCTAACACTGGATATCATAAAGATTTCTGGTGAGTGGCTGGGTAAATTATTACTGGTAATTGTCTACCTGAGTTAGGGGGCACCCGTGGCTGAGTGAATAGAGTAGCTGACTTCAAACTCCTCAGCACCCCAATGCATGGGTTTGAGTCCAAGGTGAGAACTTTCATGTGGGAAGGTTTTCCAGTTATCCTGCAGTGCTCCGGTGGTTTTACTCAGACATTAGTCTTCAGTTTTCCACCAGTAATTAGCTGGACGTTGACAATATAGCCATATGTATGGCGGTGCGCTGTAACAAAAAACAAAACAAACTACCTGAGTTGTCTGAGTATAGATTATCCATGTTTTATTACTTTTAAAATGTTCATGCTATTGCTTTGGAATGTATTGAATGGGGAAATGATTGGACTTTCGAAGGTTATTTGTTTTTTTTCTAGACAAAATATGGCCTTGCTTCAATACCAGATCATGCAAGACACAGAATGAAAGTTCTTGCATACATGTGGACTTTTTCTGAGGCCAAAGTGGGAGATTTTTAGTTGCAAAGTACGGGATTTGTTATTTTCATATAAACAAAGAAGGAAGTTATCTGTTTCCAAGAAGGGAGGTTTTTGGAAATGTGTGAAACAACCCTCATTTTCAAATAATTTTGAATCTTAAAAGTGGGAATCTCTCTGCAAAAGTGGGTGAGTTCACATTTGTTTTCTAGGGCAAGGTTGTCATTTGGCTATGCAATGTTGTTTCTTACATTTTCAACCCTTCTTGAATTTTCTTTTAATTTTTTTTTGCCCATAACTTCATAAAGCCATTGGATTTTACATACATGTTTCCCCCAAAAAATTCAAAATGGCCTGAAATATTTTAAAATTCTCTGAGAAATGGTAATTAACATTAAAAAGGCTAAAACATGTCTAATTTATGAAAACAGATATACTACTACTGTTTTGGTTTGTATGCACACATTTTCTTTTAACAATTTCAAAATGAGTATACATGTATAAAAAATACAGGTGATAAATTACATACTTGATGAATAACGTTAATGGTAGAATTGCAGTTTTTGTGGAGAAAGGCACTAACCAATCTGACCGGCCAAAATTATGAAATGTGTTTTGATGTCACAGACAAAATTAGGCCATGTTTATTCAAGCATGTTAAAAAACAACAACAACAACAACAAAACATTTCTGTAAATAAACTTGTGTATTAATGTTAAACAACACTCTGAACTGTTTAACTGTTGAATTTTACCCTTTCCTGCATGTATATGCCATTTTACAATTTTACGAACGGTGAAACCATTCACATTCATTAGCAGTATCTGCATGACTAAGGGTTAATGGGTAGACTGGTTTAGCCTTAAATCTATTATTACAAGTTGAACATGCATTTATTAAAATACTTTTATCTCTTTTACAGAAAAACAACAAAGTCAAGTGAATTTTCAAAATTACAAATGAACTATGAGTGAAAGGGTTAAGTTTTTGTTCAACATGTTGAACAGACAATTGCATATGAGGGAATATTGTATGAAAGGGCAAAAAATAGGAAACCACTGCTAATTATAGTTACATTGTTTACTTAATATTGGTTCTACCCTTAATAAAAGCTGTTTAGTAGAAATTGTTTCCATTGTAAGTTTTAGTACAAAAAATATATAAAACTAAGAAAATATTGAAAAAGATAAAATACAAGTATAACAAGTTTTAATGAAGTGGTATCTGTAATACAATTCCAGGTGTTCGCTCTGCTACTAGTTGCTTTGTGGTCCCCATGGCAACAGGGATGAGCCTGGTGTTGTGTATGTTGACCTTAAGGCTGCAGCGACCAGGGGCTAAGTACGTCATCTGGCCGAGGATTGATCAGAAGTCCTGCATCAAGAGTATCATCACAGCTGGTGGGTGTGACATGTGGGAAAATATTGGGAATATGTTGTCAAAATATTGTGATTTCTTATCATATACTACGTATTCTATGACTTGTATTTAAAATTAAGCCAGTGTAAATTTGTTGATACAGTTTTTTAGCTAGATTATCCTTAAATAAAATGTCAGTCGAGTTCTATCCCGGGCCGCGACATACCAAAGTCGTAAAAAATGGTAGTGGTATAGCTCCCTTGCTAATGCTCAAGCATATATAAGGGTAGTTCCACAACTGGTTGGCTCAGTCTCAGGATAATACGACTGGGTGTGGTAACATGCTAGTACTCATCTTACTATAAGGGGAATAAATCTGATATTGCTATTTTAGCCTTAGTTGTCTCCCTTTTAAAAACGAATTAATTTAGCCTTAATTTTAAATGCATTAGCTTTTTTGCATAATGGTATATGGGTTCAGTTAGTTCTTGTTCATGCATTGGTATTTTAATATAATAGTCTTTTTTTTTAATGTTGTGTCATTTTTATCTTTGCAATTAATATATCCTGATCGTTTTGCTCCAGGTTTCTGTCCAATTGTGGTGGAGAATACACTAGAAGGAGATGAGCTCAGGACAGACCTGGTGTCCATGGAGTCAAAGATAGATCTCCTTGGAGCAGATAATATTTTGTGTATCATGACAACCACCAGCTGCTTTGCTCCAAGGGTACCTGACAGGTAATATGCCTGTTTATATGACCTCTGAACCTTTATCTAGTGTTAAAAGAGCTGAAAACTGATATGTTGGCCAAAATCCAACCATAGGCAATGCATATATATAGCTCAAAAAAAAAATGAATGAGAAATGAAACAAAAACAACATTAACACAAGTAAAACTCTGTATACTTTGAAAATCTTAACACCTTCAGTAAATGCCTATATTTACATGTATTTGACTAAATATCCTTATGAATATGAAGTACAACTTCATGAAAATCAGGGCCATAAATGTAATAATCACTCAGTTGTTTGCTTTTACCAATCTCAACAGCTAGGATTTGATGAAGTCCATATTTAACAGCTCCATTCAGCTCTTAGTCATATCAACCTGATCTGAACAACAGAGCTTTTCTTGTTCAATTTAAGGTGTAACAAATTAATAATAAATGTTGTACAAATATTTGTTGTTTTGACCTTTGTAGGCTTGAAGAGGTTGGTCTGCTGTGTAAGAAATACAAGATCCCACACCTCGTGAACAATGCCTATGGGTTACAGGCCACTAAATGTACCCACCTTTTGCAACAGGTAAGAATCTACATTCAGAAAGAAAAAATAATGGATTTTTTTTTTACTAGCTGTATGTTTGTTATTTTGTACATCACACTGACACGATTGAGGTCTTATTGGTCCAGTTTTTTGTGTGGATGAAGACCCTTTACATATATCTCAGTAGAACCACTGACACACTGCAACTGGACCGAGACTCGAACCCACTTGGTGAGGGCCTGAGGAGTTACAGGTCAGTGATTAACTGCTCAGCTATGAAAGCTTGAAAGCTTTTCTCTGTTTGAGATATATCTTTGCAAAGTAGCAAACTTCTATAGTATAGCTATAGTATATTTTTCATTTTCATATGTCTTTCAAACTGGCCGCAACAGCTCAGGTGGTAGAGCGTCGGTTTGTGGATCTGGAGGTTGTGGGTTCAAACCCAGGCTGGGTCAAACCAAAGACTTTAAAGTTGGAAGTAGTGGCTTCCCTTCTAACGCTAATGGCTAAGGGGACAGCATTAAGCCTGACTCGTCGGTGTCAGTATAATGGACCGGCCGGGTTCAGTCCCTGGGCACCCCATAAGTGCCACTGTGCTATACTGATAGAAATGTCGCTGCACAGTATCGGCAAAATGCTGTCAAATGCCATCCCATCCCATATGTCTTTAAATAAATTAAAAAGACTTTAAATAACAATAGTTATTAAAATGTGACCACTTGTTTAATTCATTAATTTCACTGAACACTATCACAGCATATACCCATTTCCCTTTGAGGTCAGCAGAGAGACAATGCCTTTAAGAATTTTGGATGCATTCTCTTAAAAATAAATACTGCATAACATATAATAGTTATTCCAACAATTGTGCAACAAAAAATTATTTAACCAATTTTGTTTAAATCCCAGACAGGAAGGTCTCATTATCATTAAAGGTAGTATTCGACAGTTTGGCCCAAAAACATTTTTCTCAAATAACCAAGTAAGTCATTGTTACATGAAAAGGTCTTGCAAAATGCTGTTGATTGTTGCCAAAAATCTGTGTGACCAGTCAAGGATAATTCCCTGTAGTCATTTCAAACAGGTGTTTCCTAACCGAGCCATGCTGCAGCTATAGCTATTTTTAAATTTAGAAAACCATTTGACCACTTACTTTTATATAGTTATCCGGGTAATCCGGTCTGACGTCAGTTAGTACAGTCTAACAATATAGTTAGTGTTCAAAATCATATTTTTAATGACTACAGTATGGGTTTATGCGAAAAGCATGACTAAATTCCCCAAAACAGAGGTCAGACATTGGTACTTGTATTTAACATAGACAAACGGGCGGATACCTCTTTTAACATAGTATTTGTAAAACATTGAAGTTAAGTACAGAAAGGTTATTGCTTGACTGTTAAGTATGAACCATGCCTGCTGACCATGATGTATAAATGTACTCATTTTGTACTATTTCATTCACTAAAAAATATATTTTTCAATATAAAGTATTTTTAAGACATTTTTAACTGGTATGATACTAAGCAAAGACAACTTACATCATTGACTCAACCTACTGTAACTTTATATGAAATCATTTTCTAATAGTGTAATTAGAAGAGTGAGTATTTGTTTCATAAAACGATTATTATAAACAGAACATTACATATTTTGTAATTGTTCCCATCCCCATTAAAGACTGTTAGATAAATAGAAGGCTTAGTCTGGGTGATCAACACAGATGACTTTGTAGCAAGCTTTTTCCAGCCTTCTCTGTTCTCAGACTCCCTAAGGCAGTCACTCAGTTTCAAGCCTGTTCAGTCTGCAATTTGTCTTCGTTTCTTTTTTCTGTCTAGTTTTTTTTCTTCTTTATTTAATGTCACCGGAACTTTGAAAATGAAATGTTTTTGTTTTTTTCAGGCTACTCGTGTTGGCCGTGTGGATGCTTTCGTACAGAGCCTGGATAAAAACTTTCTTGTTCCTGTGGGAGGGAGTATAATTGCCGGATTTGACAAGGACTTCATTCAGCAAATCGGCAAAACTTATCCTGGTAAGCAACTATTAACTATTATGGACAGCTTTTGATAAGCTTTAAAGTGCCAGCTTAGAAAATCTTCTCTATAAGAGGAAGAACAAATTGCTAGCAAGTGTATGGTCAGAATCCACACATAAAAATTTACTTTTGGCATTATGTCTGGATATTGGCCTAATATTAACCCCCTCATATTGATCTATGGGTTTGCCCCCTGATATTGACCACTGATAATGCCACCTCCCCACAGTTAGGGCCCTCTGATGCTGACCTCTGTTATTGACCTCCTGGTAAATGTGCCCTGATGTTGACCCCTGAAAATGACACACACACTCACCCCGCCCCTGTTCACCACCACCTTGAAATTGACCTCTGATAATCCCTGATATTGACCCTTCCCTGATATAGAACTCTGATAATGACACACTAATATTGACACCAGATAATAACCAGCTGATATTGACCCTTGATAATGACCCCTTATGATAACCCCCTGATAATGACCCATGATAATGACACTGATATTGACACCAGGTAATGGCCAGCTGATATTGACCTCTGATAATGACCCCAGATAATAACACCCTAATAATGATCCCCTGATATAGACATCTTATAATGATCCTCTGATAATTACCACCTTATAATGACCACTTTATAATGACCACCTGGTATAGACATCTTATAATGACCCCCTGACAATGACCTCCTGACAATTACCCCCAGATAATGACCCCCCTGATAATGACTCCCTGATATAGGCATCTTATAATGACCCCTGATAATGAACCCCTGGTATAGACATCTTATAATGACCCTCTGATAATTACCACCTTATAATGACCACTTTATAATGACCACCTGGTATAGACATAATGACCCTCTGACAATGACCTGACAATTACCCCCAGATAATGACCCACCCGATAATGACCCCCTGATATAGACATCTTATAATGACCCCCTGACAATGACCTCCTTATAATGACCACCTTATAATGACCCCTGATAATGACCACTTATAATGACCACCTGATAATATTATAGACATCTAATAATGACCCCAAGACAATAACCCCCAGATGTTGACCTTTATAATGAACTCTTGATAAGGACACCTGATAATAACTGTTGATAATGACACTATAATATTAACCCCTTATAATGACTTCCTGATAATGACCCCAGACAATGACCCCCAGATGTTGACCATTATAATGAGCCCTTGATATGGATCCCTGATAATAACTGTTGATAATGACACTATAATATTAACCCCTTATAATGACTTCCTGATAATGACCCCAGACAATGACCCCCAGATGTTGACCATTATAATGAACCCTTGATATGGATCCCTGATAATAACTGTTGATAATGACACTATAATATTAACCCCTTATAATGACTTCCTGATAATGACCCCAGACAATGACCCCCAGATGTTGACCATAATAATGAACTCTTGATATGGACCCCTGATAATAACGGTTGATAATGACACTATAATATTAACCCCTTATAATGACTTCCTGATAAAGACCCCAGACAATGACCCCCAGATGTTGACCATTATAATGAGCCCTTGATATGGTTCCCTGATAATAACTGTTGATAATGACACTATAATATTAACCCCTTATAATGACTTCCTGATAATGACCCCAGACAATGACCCCCAGATGTTGACCATTATAATGAACCCTTGATATGGACCCCTGATAATAACCGTTGATAATGACACTATAATATTAATCCCTTATAATGACTTCCTGATAATGACCCCAGACAATGACCCCCAGATGTTGACCATTATAATGAACCCTTGATATGGACCCCTGATAATAACTGTTGATAATGACACTATAATATTAACCCCTTATAATGACTTCCTGATAATGACCCCAGACAATGACCCCCAGATGTTGACCATTATAATGAACCCTTGATATGGATCCCTGATAATAACTGTTGATAATGACACTATAATATTAACCCCTTATAATGACTTCCTGATAATGACCCCAGACAATGACCCCCAGATGTTGACCATAATAATGAACTCTTGATATGGACCCCTGATAATAACTGTTGATAATGACACTATAATATTAACCCCTTATAATGACTTCCTGATAATGACCCCAGACAATGACCCCCAGATGTTGACCATTATAATGAACCCTTGATATAGATCCCTGATAATAACTGTTGATAATGACACTATAATATTAACCCCTTATAATGACTTCCTGATAATGACCCCAGACAATGACCCCCAGATGTTGACCATTATAATTAACCCTTGATATGGACCCCTGATAATAACTGTTGATAATGACACTATAATATTAACCCCTTATAATGACTTCCTGATAATGACCCCAGACAATGACCCCCAGATGTTGACCATTATAATGAACCCTTGATATGGATCCCTGATAATAAACGTTGATAATGACACTATAATATTAACCCCTTATAATGACTTCCTGATAATGACCCCAGACAATGACCCCCAGATGTTGACCATTTTAATGAACCCTTGATATGGACCCCTGATAATAACTGTTGATAATGACACTATAATATTAACCCCTTATAATGACTTCCTGATAATGACCCCAGACAATGACCCCCAGATATTGACCATTATAATGAACTCTTGATAAGGACACCTGATAATAACTGTTGATAATGACACTATAATATTAACCCTTTATAATGACCTTCTGATTATGACCCCAGACAATGACCCTCAGATATTGACCATTATAATGAACCCTTGATATGGATCCCTGATAATAACTGTTGATAATGACACTATAATATTAACCCTTTATAATGACCTCCTGATAATGACCACTGATTATAACTCCTTGGTAATGACCCCTGATATTACCTTTGGTAATAAGCCATTAAAAGAATACTATAATGTGAGTAGAGGATCTGATATGAGTGTCCATGAAAACTGACAATATTAAAATAGTTGAAAGAAACAATTCAAAATGAGCCTTAAAGCATTTTCAGAATTCAATGAACATGTTCTATTTTTTTCAAAATTTAAAATTTGATGTAAAATCTATGCTTAAGTAAGAAAAAATAGATTTTTATTATGATCTTTGTAGCATTCTTTACACTCTGCCCTCATGCCAATAAAAAAGGGAAGAAGAGCATATGCTGTATACATTACAATGTAACTTATTGGAAAGGGATCATATGTTCATGTTCATTGTATTCATAAAAAAATTGCAATATAAATATTCTTATGTGGAGTACATATTGCTGCAGCTGTACTTTACCCAGCTGATTCAAATGGTGCATAGGAGTAAGCCAAGTCCTTTTTAAAAGATGCATATCTTCAAATACATTTTGTTTATACCTTTCTTTGTGTTTGTAACTCCTCTGACCGCTAAGCCTCTCATCGCATTTGTTCGAGTCGCATTCTGGACAAAGAACTTAATGTGGGAAGGTCTTCCAGCTGACCTGCAGTGCGCCGGTGGTTCTACCCAGACATTTGTTTGGGGGTCCTCCTCCACCAAAATAGCTGGACGTCACTATCATGATCATAATTAGTCGCTGTGATGTATTTAAAAAAACAACGAAACAAAACATAATTCTTTGTTGTAATGGTTCTCGTATTTTAAGAGAAATTCTGTTGTTGTTTTGTTGTTGTTTTCCCAAGGTGAATTAATGCTTATGTTGATTTCATGGAAAGGTTCTTTAATGTACTGAAGGCAAATAACAACTGCAAAACATGCTCTCTGTCACATAGTATTTTCTAGAATTTCAAATCACCACTCACGTATTGATTAAATGTGTTTTTTTCTACTGAAAATAATTTTGTACAGACATTATGAAGCCATTTAAAAACAATGTTAAAAGTGTTATGTTAATTGCTGGCTGTTTATTGTTTTGATGGATATGTTTTAGTAAAGAAGTCAGCTAAGATTTAAAATGTCTGATAATATTCCATGGTAAATCCATGGTTAATCCCATTTTCCCTCTCTTATGACTTTGGTTATATCAGTGCAGAGAAGTGTGTTAAAGGTGGTGTCTGACAGTTTGTTTATGACTTAGTGTATATCAGTGCAGAGAAGTCAGTTAAAGGTGTTATCTGAAAGTTTGTTTATGATTTAGTGTATATCAGTGCAGAGAAGTCAGTTAAAGGTGTTATCTAACAGTTTGTTTATGACTTAGTGTATATCAGTGCAGAGAAGTCAGTTATAGGTTGTATCTGACAGTTTGTTAATGACTTAGTGTATATCAGTGCAGAGAAGTCAGTTAAAGGTGTTATCTGAAAGTTTGTTTATGATTTAGTGTATATCAGTGCAGAGAAGTCAGTTAAAGGTTGTATCTGACAGTTTGTTTATGATTTAGTATATATCAGTGCAGAGAAGTCGGTTAAAGGTGTTATCTGACAGTTTGTTTATGATTTAGAGTATATCAGTGCAGAGAAGTCGGTTAAAGGTGTTATCTGACAGTTTGTTTATGATTTAGTATATATCAGTGCAGAGAAGGCAGTTATAGGTTGTATCTGACAGCTTGTTAATGACTTAGTGTATATCAGTGCAGAGAAGTCAGTTAAAGGTTGTATCTGACAGTTTGTTTATGATTTAGTGTATATCAGTACAGAGAAGTCAGTTATAGGTTGTATCTGACAACTTGTTAATTACTTAGTGTATATCAGTGCAGAGAAGTCAGTTAAAGGTTGTATCTGACAGTTTGTTTATGATTTAGTGTATATCAGTACAGAGAAGTCAGTTATAGGTTGTATCTGACAGTTTGTTTATGATTTAGTGTATATCAGTACAGAGAAGTCGGTTAAAGGTTGTATCTGACAATTTGTTTATGATTTAGTGTATATCAGTGCAGAGAAGTCAGTTAAAGGTGTTATCTGACAGTTTGTTTATGATTTAGTGTATATCAGTGCAGAGAAGTCAGTTAAAGGTTGTATCTGACAGTTTGTTTATGACAGTGTATATCAGTGCGGAGAATTCAGTTAAAGGTTGTATTTGACAGTTTGTTTATGACTTTGGTTATATCAGTGCAGAGAAGTCAGTTTAAGGTGTTATCTGACAGTTTGTTTATGATTTAGTATATATCAGTGCAGAGAAGTCGGTTAAAGGTGTTGTCTGACAGTTTGTTAATGACTTAGTGTATATCAGTGCAGAGAGTCGGTTAAAGGTGTTATCTGACAGTTTGTTAATGATTTAGTGTATATCAGTGCAGAGAGTCGGTTAAAGGTGTTATCTGACAGTTTGTTTATGATTTAGTGTATATCAGTGCAGAGAGTCGGTTAAAGGTGTTATCTGACAGTTTGTTTATGAATTAGTATATATCAGTGCAGAGAGTCGGTTAAAGGTGTTATCTGACAGTTTGTTTATGATTTAGTATATATCAGTGCAGAAAAGTCAGTTTAAGGTGTTATATGACCTTGTTTATATCTGGAGAAGCTTTGTTATCTAGATCTGCACTGGGGTCTCGTGTTTAGGCAGTTTTGCATGAAGTTTTGTAATGTTCAGTATTTGTTTTTGACAAATACAGCATGATACAGATTAAATACACTAAAAATTTAGTTAATTTTGTAAAGGCTTTAGCAAATAGTATAGAACATGACCAGGCATCTTCCAAATGGAGCTGTGGTTATGGAATCTGCACTGTTTGGTTCAGGGCACTCATGGTCGACTGGTAAGATTCGCCGACATAACTTCTCAGCCCCTCGCCACTTGGGTTCGAGTCTTGGTCTGGTTTAGAACATTCATTTGGGGAAGTTTTCCAGCCAGCCTGCAGTGCACTGGTGGTATTACCGGTGGTCTTCCTCCACCAATAATTAGCTGGATGTCACTGGTATGACCATAATTGTGTTGGTGCAATGTAACAAAAGACGAAAACAAACAAACAAAAACTGTTTGCTGCCGAGTTTCAAGACCATGTTTAAGGCAGATGTTAGAAGTTGAATAACATTTAGTATCTGTATTTGATAAAACAGCTTAAGGGTTAAATACACTGGAAATGTGCCAACCCTTAGCATATTTAAAGGGTTGAGGCAAATAATGTAGGTCCAGATCAGCCAGGCCCCTGCTTGGAGCTGTCTGATCAAGATTAGCATTATTTACTGCTCAATCCTTATTAATATAATTTGATAAATATATTAATCATTACATGCTACATATATACTGGTAATATGTATTAAAAAAAGCTGAGAATTAAGAATGGGTTTTAAACAAAAATGTAGCAAGCTAAGGATTAAACTGATGGCAAATATTACACACACAAAAAAACATTTTAAATTAATTATTATTCTTATTATTGTATCTTATGTTTTATTTAGCCTTAGCAATAGATACAATTGTACAATAAAATAATATAAACAGATGTCATCCATAAAAAATACAAATACAAAATTTTTTGTCGTTCAGTCTAAGAAATTCCCATCAATCTTGAATGTTTTCCCCTGATAAAAAGAAGATTTTTGAGAGATCAAGATTATAAAATTTTGATCATGAGTCTGAGATTGGTCACAGGCATCTGATTGATCATAATTTGAATAAAGCTAAAAATCCTACCAATCAAATGCTTTAGAATAATTTTGTGCCCTACCTCTTTTTTTATAGAGTTTGGACCCTAAAGAAACATTCATAAAACAGTTTAGAGAACCATAAAATCAAAGGACTTTTTATTTAAATTTAATGACATTTCTTAGTTTTAATCAGCAAAACAAAATAAGTTTTTATGGCTACAATCCATATACTATTGTGTTGTTTTTTCTTGGTCATTATAGCATTGAATTCATGTAAACTAAAATAATACCACCTCTTTAAGCTTACTGAAACAAAACGTGCTCTAGGTGAGCTTTTCTGATACACTTTTGTCTATCGTCGGTTGTGCGGCATCAATTTCATATTCATACACATGTACTAACAATGACAGAACTTAACATATAAAATGAAAGGTTTAAGGGGTAAAAACAAGCAGCTGTTCTAGGAAATACATTTTATTGTAATTGGTAACTTTAAAACAACCTGTTACTAGTATGTTCACCTTTAATACAACCACAACAACAAAACACTGGCATATCCCATCTCATCCCTTATGTCTTTGTTGCGTATTTTTTAATACACTAACAATGAAACTATTTAATCCCCATTACCCGATTTCTTCCTTGTGAAAAATTGTATTGATAAGAAAGCATTAAACTATTACTATTGGGAATACTAGAAAATCTGATATATCCCTGCAATACATCAGGCCCAATTGTCTCTTCTAGATACAATGTCTCTATGGGATACAAGTCGCCAGAGACTAAACTGATATTCTCCAGTGCAGTATACATGTAATGGTTTTTCAATGCATGAATAATCACATATAAACAAATCTTTTTTATAATTTTCTCTCAAAGGAATCGAATGAAATTATGAAATAATTAGAGCACTACATATCTTTAATGGCAACAACAATGTAGTGATGGTATTTTTTTTATTTTGATAAAACTCTTTTGAACAAAATTGAAAAATTTAGTTGTTTACATGTATCTATAGTTATTGGTTATACCATTGCTTTCTCTATGGGGCTCGTATGGTGATGTGTGAATAAGGGTTAAAAGTCGCAAAAACCTGGTAGCGCAATCGGTAAAACATCGGCTCCTGGTACTGGCGATGGCAGGTTCAATCCTAGGCTGAGATTTACCAAAGTCCTAAAAAGGTAGTAGTGGTATAGCTGTCTTGCTAATGCTCAAGTATATATATAAGGCTAATTCCATGGCTGGTTCAAGTTAGCCTTGTGTCAGGATAATATGACTGGGTGTGGTATCATGGGAGATGTTCTTGGCAACTTCAAGTGGACACCATTTCCAAAAAACAATTGTAATACAATTGGTAAGACAATAAAACTCAATAAAATGTGACTATTACCTCAAAGCTTTGACTTCTTCAAGATAACAATTTCTTCATCTAGGAAGCTGCACCCATAGCGTAGTGATAGGGTCGCCAACTTGTAACTCCTCTGACTGCTTAGCCTCCAACTGTGTGGGTTTGAGTCCCATTGGGGGTGAAGGACTTAATGTGGGAAGGTCTTCTAGCTAACCTGCAGTGTGCCGGTGGTTCTACCCAGTCATTTGTCTGGAGTCTTCCTACAGCAAAATTGCTTGATGTCACTATAATGATAATACATGGTTGCATAAAATTGTATTTCACAATACACAAAACAAAAGAATCTTTAATTTTTTTTCTAAAAATGTTCACACTCAGATTTTGGCAAATTTCTTTTTTCATGTGTTGAAACACAAACAGTTGTTTCCTTTTTATAATATGGCAGCACCCATGGACCTTGTAAATATGTAAATAGAGCAATTGTTTGTGTTTAATTCTTGGAAAAGGGAAAGAAAAGTGCCAAAAATTTTGAGTGTAAGCATTTTTAGAAAAAAATGTTATTCTACAGTTCCCTATGGAACAATTTACAACAGAATCTTTATCTGGGCAAAGACAATACATCAAGATCTGTATGCTACCCCTGGGAAGCATCTGCACATTTGCAGCCAGGATTTCTGCAATGCATCCATTAACATTTTCACTAATTATTGATAAATAATAGCATGGGTAATTAACAACTGTCATTTGTTGTTTTTTATGCTGTGCTCAAGCATACATTGCAGTGAATTAAAATGGAAAGGAGTGCCAGTGACCAAGTGGTTGAGTTACCAATTTGTAACTTATTGGACTCCACACCTGCTTACTCCATGGGTTTGATTCCCAGTCAAGGCATTGTATGTGTGTGTGTGTGTGGGGGGGGGGGGGGGGGGGGGGTATCAATTTACCTGCAGTGCTCCCTGGTTCTACCCAGACATATCTCTGGTTGTTCTGCTTCACCACAAAAGCTGTATATTGTTGCTTAACAGGAAGAGATAAACCGTAAAGTATTTTCATTGGCATCAGATTTACTATTTAATTGAATGTCTGTTTTATTTAATTGTCTTTTATTTATTCATCTTTTATGTATCTAATGTATTGTAAGAAAAATCCAATTATCACAGTATGTGAAATTAGCAATTGTAGTTTACTACAGTAACACCTAATTGGAACCACTCCCCATTCTTACATGTGTTTCCTCTTATTGTGCTTGCCATGCCTTGTAATCAGAGCGTTGCTTTATTTTTATAATCTCATTGGATTTCTCCTTTTCTTCTTTTCTTCTCAATTCTTTTTTGTTTTCTTCCATTTAATTATAGCACAAATCAGAAGAATGGAGGCAGGGCTAAAATATTGGAGTCATATTTTGTCTGCCTGTCGGATCTGTTGTCTGAATACACTAATTGTCTGTAGCTATTTCTCACCTACCAATGCTTGAGCTTTAATGAGTTTTTGCAGGACTGCTAAATACAAAGCCGAGGTGCATCTATCATTGGCACGTCATGACCAGCTTGAAAGTATCTGGGTTATAATGGTCCAATGTTATATTTATTGAATATTTTTTTTATTTCTTATGTTACTTTTAAATTTTGATTTAGTACCAAGGCTCGTTGAACTTATTGTTGGCATGTCATTTACAACTTTTCATTAAGTTATTGCCTTTTGTTATATTTATTGACCATACTTTCTCTGTGCTAATTCTCGGCCACCATTGCACATACTGTTAGCACATCACGAGCAACTTTTCATTGAGTTATCGTCCTTTGTTATATATATTGACCATACTTTCTCTACATTAATTTTTGGCTTCCTTGCAATTGGTTTACCGTACAGTATTTATAAGTACCAAGCCTTATTTGTACATATTGTTGTTGCCTCATGACTAGCTTGGTTAAAAATAAGTTATGGCCCTTTGTTATTTTTCATGGCGATTTTTTATTTTTGTGCAACTTTTCAGCTGCCATTCGTCAGACTTTAATTTAACTTCACAGCATTTTTTCACCTACCAATGCTTGAACTTTAATGAATTTTTACAGTAACATCGCAGGGACCAATTATGATCCGTATAGCGAAATCCCACTATAATAAAGATCCTAGACAAATGTCTATGTAGAATACCTTCCCACATTATGTCATTCACCTCAAACGAGACACAAACCTACACAATGAGAGGCTATGTGGTCAGAGGTGTTACAAATCAGCGACTCTAAAAGTATGCCACAGGTGTCCTTTGTCATTATTATATTGTTTAGCAAAAATTATGTTCCTGCTATATCTCAGCTACCTCTTGGTGTATTTTAATTTACATTACTGATAAGTATCAAGCACAGTTGTGCAGATTGTTAGATTCTCATTACTAGCTCATTTATATTTGCCATGTTTGCCTTTGCCTAGAGGTAGATTAAAATTTAAATATCTATGAAAATTTTGATTGGACCTTTTCTCATTTACCTATTGAAATAATTTATGGCCTTGTGTTTTATTTATTGTAAATATTTTATCCGTCTGCTTTTGCATGTATTTTTATCTACCTCCATGGCCTATATTTATAGATGTGGAAATTGTTTGCACCTCATCATGACCGAATTAATTTTAAATGGATGTGGGCCTTTATTGTATTCTTAAAGGTGGTATTCAACAGTTTGGACCAAATATTCTTTTCTCAAATAACATAAGTCATAGCTACCTAAAAACGTCCTGCAAAATGCTGTTTATTGATGCCCTAGATCTTTGTGAACAGCGGAGCATAAATCAACACTCATTATTGCAAAGAGGTATTTTCTATCTGAGCCACGCTGCATTATTTTTAAACTAAGATATCCACATGACCAGATAATCAGCTCAGATATTGATATCTATTTTTAGCGGAAATCTTATTTACAGATTTGGAAATAATGGACATTTTAACAAATATAGATCATGATTTGTATTGCCTTACAATCAAGCTAATGTTATAAATACTCTTTACTTAAATTAAGGTTTAAGTTTATGCAGTAATATTGCAAACCTTCTTCATAACTGAGTCGTGAATATTTATTTACTATATTTTCTTGTCCACACTATTTCTCAAGCATCACTGGTCATATTTTTATTATATTTCACAAAAGTGTCAAGCCTACTTGTTCATATTGTAGGCATGTCATTCTTGTTTTAATTTGTTGTTTTTCAATCAGTTTTTTTATTCATTTTTTATATTTTTGTCCTATAATTGTGGAAAGCTTTCCTCGGATGTTGATGCAGTAACTGTAGCAAAGATATATTCAACCCCTTCATTGATAGCTTTGCTTTGTTGTTTTTTTCCTCTCAGGCCGAGCCTCTGCCTCACCTACACTTGATCTATTTATAACTCTGATGTCATTGGGTGCGACTGGTTACAAGAAACTTTTGAAGGAGAGGAAGGAAATGTATGACTATCTGTCCACCAGTCTGGCTTCATGTGCCAAGAAATACAGAGAGAGACTGCTAGACGTCAAACATAATCCAATATCTATTGGTAAGTGATGGAATTATACTTCTAAACTTTCCAAGTACAGGCCTGGGGGAATAGTGTAACAGTAATCATCATCATATTTATCATCACAAATATCATCTTTATATTATAATCATCTTCATCATGTCATAATCAACCAGACGTGGTAGCACAGTCTGTAGAGTATAATTCTTTGAGATCCCATGCCAAGACACACAAAAGTCATTAAAAATCGGAGTGGTATAGCTCCTTTGCTAATGCTCAAAGAAATAGAAGGGAAGTTGCACAACTGTTTGCCGTTAGTGTCAGCATAATGTGACTGGGTGTAGTAATATGCCTGGTGTTCATGGCCTGTTATACACAGTGAAGGCAGCACTATAGTGGACAAGTGGACACCACCTCCAGATAACTGAAATACTGTCAGTGGGACAAAAAAACCTAATTAAAAATAAATAAACAATGTCCTCCACCTCCTTCCCATCATCATCTTCATCAGTTTTCATCACAATCATCTTCTTCATCAGTTTTCATCATCATCTTCATCAGTTTTCATCACCATCATCATCTTCATCAGTTTTTATCACCATCATAATCTTCATCAGTTTTCATCACAACCATCTTTTTCATCAGTTTTCATCACCATCATCATCTTCATCAGTTTTCATCACAATCATCTTCTTCATCAGTTTTTATCACCATCATTATCTTCATCAGTTTTCATCACCATCATCATCTTCATCAGTTTTCATTCCCATCATCTTCTTCATCAGTTTTCATCACCATCATCATCTTCATCAGTTTTCATCACCATCATCATCTTCATCTGTTTTCATCACCATCATCATCTTCATCAGTTTTCGTCACTGCCATCATCTTCATCAGTTTTCATCACCATCATTTTCTGCATCAATTTTCACCACCATCATCATCATCACCATCATCATCTTCTTCAACCGGCCAAAATGGCTCAGGTGGTAGAGAGTCTGCTTGCGGATTTTGGAGGTCTTGGGTTCAAACCCCGGCCGGGTCAAACCAAAGACTTTAAAGTTGGTAGTAGTGCCTTCCCTCCTAACGCTGGGGACTAAGGGGACAGCATTACGCCTGATTTGTTGTCGTCAGTATAATGGACCGGCCGGGTTCAGTCCCTGGGCTCCTCATACGTGCCCCTGTACTATAATGATAGAAATGTCGCTGCACAGTTTCGGCTAAAATGCCGGCTAATCCCATCCCATCTTCGTCAGTTTCCATCATAGTATCATTATTAACATCATAATCACAGTAGCCTCATCAATATCATCATCATCATCATCATCATTATCCTGTCATTATTGCCATCATCATCATCAATGCTGTCACTTACTATCATAATTTTCAATCTCATAACATTTCTCATTTTTCTTTCATTTTATCATTATTACATCAACTGGTTAACCATTTAAAGACCGAATCCTGGTAGCCGACCAGAAAAGTGTCTGCCCCATGACATATATTAATGTTGTTAAGATGGTATTAGTATGGCTTCCTTTTTAGTGCTCAAGCAAATACAGTCAAACTTGTATTAAGCAGCCACCCAAGGGATTGACGAAAATTGGCTGCTTAAGACAAGTTGGCTGCTTAATACAAAACATCCCTTTGGAGACTACAAGAAATGCAATCTCTTAATTAAGGTCTTAATTAATTAAGAACTTCTACATGTTATTTTTAAATTTTAAACTACATGTGCATGTATTTTATTAAAAAGATTGATTTAGGTGTACATACATGTATATTAAAAAGAAAAAAAAAAAGAAAGTCAAAGTAAATGCAACATTTTAATGCATGTCATAATTAAACAAGCTTGACAACCTTAACTCGATCTTCTAGCGTCAGGCACGTCCGTTTAGACATGATGGATATCTTACTGATAATGCTGACGAGTTCTAAATGTTCCATATTAATACAGTTCAACATTAAAGATAAGACAATTAAATAACAGTTTGTTTTGGCAACAGTTTTTATTTCTCTTTTAACTAAAACAATTAAAAAAGGCCGCCGATACGGCAATGCGTTTTTAAACCTTAACGAGTAATGTCGGCACCTGAATGTTTGTACTTAAACATAAAAGCAGAAGTAGAGTTGTCACGTGATAACTCTCTGGTGAAAATTACATGTGATTATGCAAATTGGACACAGATTGACATTAGTAAAGGTAATTAAAGTACACCGCTACTTAACTGGTACAACAATATCCCTATGCTCATCATATCAAGCTGCCAATTACTAGGTAGTTAGGCAGAGTACGCCTTTGTCACTGTGTAGTGGGTGGGGTGAAGGGGATTAGCGTTCACACGTCCATTGACTGACGACTGCTGATTGGCCATTGATTGGGGGTCAATTAAGGAAGGATTATTTCGTTTGAAGGTGACCGCTGGCCGCAGAACACAAACGACCGCTTATTACAAGAAAATTAAAGAAGAAATTGCTCGGAGGGAATTGAAGTGACCGTTCACACCAAAATGGCCGCTCTTAACACGCGACCGCTAGTACAAGTTAGACTGTATAAGGTTCGTTCCATGACTGTTAGCCTGATTTCAGGAAAATGTGACTGGGTTTTGTATCATCCCACTGTTCATAGCATGCTGTACACTGTAAAGGCAGAATTATTTCTGCTTCAAGTGGATACTGTCTCCTAACAACATAAAGATTAATTAAGGCATGATTCACCCAACAAACATTTTACCATCTAACCATCTCTACCTTTGAACCATTATCATTATTCTTGAGTTAGTGTCAAAACAAAATCCCTTATCATGCATTATTTTTTTAACCCATTGTTTTTGCAAGTTATTTGCTTGCTATTGATCTGTATAGGTACCTAACTCATTTTGCTAAGTGGCTGGTAGTGTAGATCCTGCAATGAGAGCCTCTAGTGTCATCTCTGATCTCTGACAGCCTCTAGTGTTACCCCTTATCTATGACAGCTTCTAGTATCACCTTTTATCTATGACAGCCTTGATCTCTGACAGCCTCTAGTATATGTCAGCCCTGATCTCTGACAGCCTATAGTGTATGTCACCCCAGATCTATGTTAGCTTCAAGTGTATTTCACCCCAGGTCTATAACAGCCTCTTGTGTATGTCACCCCTGATATATGATAGCTCCTAGTTTCACCCCTTATCTATGACAATATCTAGTGTCACCCCTGATCTATGACAGTCTCAAGTGTATGTCTCCCCTGATCCCTGACATCTTCCAGTGTATGTCACCCCCGATATATGACAGCCTCTTGTTTCACCCCTGATCTATGATAGCCTCTAGTGAATGTTGCCCCTGATCAATGACAGCCTCTAGCGTATGTCACCCCTGATCTTTTACATCCTCTAGTGTATGTCACCCCCGATATATGATAGCCTCTAGTTTCACCCCTGTCCATGATAGCTTCTAGTGTATATCACCCCTGATCTCTGACAGCCTCTAGTGTATGTCACCCTTGATCTTTTACAGCCTCTAGTGTATGTCACCCCTGATATATGATAGCCTCTAGTGAATGTCACCCCTGTCCATAATAGCCTCTAGTGAATGTCACCCTTGATCTTTTACAGCCTCTAGTGTATGTCACCCCCGATCTCTGACAGCCTCTAGTGTATGTCACCCCTGATATATGATAGCCTCTAGTGAATGTCACCCCTGTCCATAATAGACTCTAGTGAATGTCACCCTTGATCTTTTACAGCCTCTAGTGTATGTCACCCCTGATATATGATAGCCTCTAGTGAATGTCACCCCTGTCCATAATAGCCTTTAGTGAATGTCACCCCTGATCTCTGACAGCCTCTAGTGTATGTCACCCTTGATCTTTTACAGCCGCTAGTGTATGTCACCCCCGATATATAATAGCCTCTAGTGTATGTCACCCCTGATCTCTGACAGCCTATAGTGTATGTCACCCTTGATCTTTTACAGCCTCTAGTGTATGTCACCCCTGTCCATAATAGCCTCTAGTGAATGTCACCCCTGTCCATAATAGCCTCTAGTGTATGTCACCCCTGATCAATAACAGCCTCTAGTGTATGTCACCCCTGATCTCTGACAGCCTCTAGTGTATGTCACCCCTAATCTATGATCTATTTCTACATTTTTTTTTAAGATCAGATCAAGTCATGCTTAGCAGGGTTGGAGAGTAGTGTCTTACTTTTCTCAGGAAGTGGATGTTGGAATTTAGTTCATGGGCAATATTTGTAACAGAAATTTCATTGGCTAATTCTCAACCAATCACATCTGTTCTTTTGTTGGTTAAATGACTTAATGGATTCATATGCATAAGACTTTCACTTATATCACTTGGGAATGCTTCATTATAATGTGTTGTATATTTTTAAAAGATACCTAAACTTATTGAATTTGTTTCTGTTTTGAGGGGGGGAGAGAAATTCTATCTGATCTATAAGCTAAGCATTATATCTACTTGATAGACAACACTGATGCTGCACATGGGCTAAGGTTTGCTGTTACTGGATTCAAGCCTTATCTTGAACATTTATTGATTACAAATACTATGTGTTAGTTATTTGCTTATAGGTGGTATCTGCCACTTTGGACCAAAAAGAAATATTTTCTCAAATAACCAAATAAGTCGTTGTTATCTCAAAAGGTCCTGCAAAATGCGGTTCATTGATGCCCTAGATATGTGTGAACAGTCAAGCTTAAATCACCACTCGTCAATTGCAAATAGGTATTTCCTATCTGAGCCATATTACAGAGATAGCTATTTTTAAACTTCGAAAACCACACAACTTAGATTTGAGATCACATTATATAGTCGTCCGGGTAACGACATCGATATCTATTTTTAGCAGAGATCACCATTGAGCTTTTTATACAGCTGAAAAGAATATATATTCAGATTGAATTTTTTGTGATAAATACTGTATAAAAAATTAGTTTGTGCACAAAATAGAATTTATTAAGACCAATGTAAACCTTTATACAAAAGTTATACCCATAGTCCCCAAAGCAGTGATTTGATATTGTTATATGTATTTGATATAGACAAACTGTCGGATACCACCTTTAAAAAGTGTAAGCAAAGTTTGTTTTTTGCTCCAGACTATGGTTTAGGCACCAAATAGTTCAGATAAGACAGTTTCAAGCTTTGCTAATCAGAGATATGCTATTTACCTGTTACCTAGGTCAGATCAGTTTCATGTTTAGAGTCAAACCAACACAGTCTCATTCTAATGAATAACCTATAACCCTTTACTTGCTGGAAACACCTTTAGGGTGGGGTTGTGTTTTATGTTAATGGGAAAAAAGTTGTTTCCAGCAAGTAAAGGGTAAAGCTTATAAGTTACTAGAAAAATGGTTTTAGTAAAGGTTTGGTTTTGGCAACTGATTATTTGCACTGGGATCAACTTGAGAACTTGTTTTTGTGTTTTTGTTACATCGTACTTGCACAATTATGGTTATATTAGTGACGTCCAGCTAATTATTGGTGGAATGGCAGCAAAGCTGGAAAACCTCCCCAAATGGCTGTTTTTGCTCTGACCCAGACGCGAACCCATGCTAGGATAGGCTGAGAAGATACAATCATAACTTGATAAACTGTAATGTTTAAGGCCCTATACAATACTTGTTTCTTTGCTTTTTTTTCCTTAACCTTAATATCTGGGTTCTGTTATTACAGTTAAAAAGAATGAACAGAAGTTGAAATAAATTTGTTTCTTGGCAGTTTAGTTAATTAGAAACGGATACTGAGTGAAGTCTGATGAGTATTGCAACATGTACATTATATCAAAATTTAAAAAAATCCTAAAGGCACGTGACAAAGGTTTCCATGTGCCATTAATAATGTAAAAGTAATAGCAAAACTGTGATGAGCCATTATATAAAATAGAGAAAACCCAACAACTACCGCTATGGAATTGTCATTTGGCAAAAGGGCTGAATTGTATGCTTAAACTGATTTTACAGAGCTCTTACTTCACATTTCCTTTTCCCTAGATGAACATATCACTGTTTCCCTTTGTTTAATCAATTATTTTTTAGAAAGACTTAATCTCTTTGTACCTTTTGTTAATTGCATCATCTTCTTCTTAATGAAATTTCCATTAAGAGCTAAGGTTAATTGACAAACAATTTAGATCTGAATTAAAATGGCATGTAGGATGTGTGTTGCGTAAACATGTTTCTAAAAATTAAATCGGAAATGCTACAATGAATGACAAAGCAGAGGTATGTATATAAAGAAAGTAAATACTACATGAAGACATCAACTTGTAATAATCCCTTTCCACTGCCTACTTCCTGGGTAGATCCAGTACCCAGGTAGTAATTTTAGTAGCCAATGTGTCGTAAAAAAAGTCTTCACCAATGGACTTGCATGTAGCGGCCAGTCTGGAAGTCATGACTCTCCAATTCTGATTTAATTACCTCTAATCTCCTAAATGAAAAGGCCAATTGTCTGGACCCTGGTGTTTTGATGTGTTGATTTTGAGAATCTACTTTTATTCTGTTTCAGCCATGACCTTGCAGTGTGCTGGAGATGACAGCAACCTTGCCACGGAGATTGGTTCCATGCTTTTTACAAGATTTGTGTCTGGAACCAGGTTAAGTAAAAACATTTATACATAAAAGGGAGAACACTTCCATTCATATATCTGTCAAGACCAGAAGGGGGATGGATAGGGGCGGAGTTAGACACATCTACACCCTTTGTTTACAGACACTCTTCACTTGGGTACATATAGTAATGCCTACACTGTAATAGCTTGCCATCAACATCTTTAAACACATTAACCTTGCATGGGGCCAGCTCTTTATGGAAAAGTTGTTTTTATCAGCTTGATTATTTACAAAGGCACTATTCTAGTACCTAGCACGCTGCCATGTATCAGTCAAGGGCCTGTATTTACCATCCATTCTTAAGCCCAAATTATGACTTGAACTCGAGTCACCATTTTCATACCAGTTTGGGGCCTTTTTGCCCTTGAGTACCTCAGGATGATTCTCTGATGATACTTTTTGCAAATTCACTTCAAGGTGTCAATACATGTCTTTATTGGCCTATGGTATGTAAAATCTCTCAAAGGTTGGTGCTCACTGACTACATTGCTAACAACAGAACCTTCTACACTAAGATGGTTACACCTGTGTGTATATTACAATCCCAACATTCTATTCATAAATGTACGTGGAACACCCGTGGCATAGTGGTGCAGTCACCGATTTGTGACTCCTGACTTCTGTGCCTCTCACCATGTGGGTTTGAGTCCTGTTGGGGCAAAGAACTTAATGTGCGCAGGTCTTCCAGCTGACTTGCAGTGCACCAGTGGTTCTACCCAAACATTTTTCTGGGGTCTTCCTCCACCAAATAGCTGGACATTTCTATAATTATTATAATTGGTCATTGCGACATATTTAAAAAACAAAACATAATTGTATATTTGTAAAAATAAGATATAACTATATATGTGTTATTTAAACTGGGAACTATTTTACAATGCAGAAGCACAGATCCTGCAAATTAGCTAGGTGGAAGCATTATAATATAAAGATGCTTAAAATAAAATGCTGTCACCATCTCTGTATAGAACAAAGTGCTAGGAAATAGGTTTAAACATAAATGAAAAGATATCATGGTCTTCATTCATTACTAAAAAAGCCCTTAGTATCTGGGCTACCAAACTATGTTACGGAACTTTGAAGTAAAAAATCTACCCAATACCCATCATGCATGTTTGTAGGTTAGTGTTTATACACCGATAAAGGTTTATCTCACGATTCATAGCTCGCATTTCTTCCTTGTTCCGTTTTTTTTTTTGCATAGTGTCATATATGTTAATCATCTGTCTGTCCTACTTTAGACATACATGTTCTTTTACAGATAAACTTTTAAAGATAAATTAGTAGGCTAACCAAATACATAGTCCACACAAGACTGATTGAAAAACTGAACTAACTACAGTAACAAGCTTTTCATGTCTGTTTCCAGATAGCTAGCCACTACCCATGGGGATTTATTTATAGCTAATACTAACAACAACTTATTTGCTAACAATTGTATACAAGCATTTGGACTATTGGTAAAGTTATCAACTTGTAACCTTTCTAACTGCTCAGCCTCTCGCCTTGTGGGTTCAAGTCTAGGGCCCATATTCACCAACCATTCTTAATTAAGATTTGCTTAATTTATGGATTTCAATCCACAATATCTTCTTCAACTGGCCGCAATAGCTCAGGTGGTAAAGCGTCGGCTTGTGGATCGGGAGGTCGTGGGTTCGAACCCCGGCCGGGTCGAACCAAAGACTTTAAAGTTGGTAGTAGTGGCTTTCCTCATAACGCTCGGGGCTAATGGGACAGCATAACGCCTGACTCGTCGGTGTCAGTATAATGGACCGGCCGGGTTCAGTCCCTGGGCACCTCATAAGTGGCCCTGTGCTTTAATGATAGAAATGCCACTGCGCAGTATCGTCAAAAATGCCGGCTAATCCCTAATCCCACAATATCTTCAATATGTATTTAGCTACATGTCTGTAATTTTCCATGACACTTTAACTTTGCTACTTCCAGCTTAAAATCACATTGAATCTTCATAAATAAGCTTATTTTTATTGTTATGAAAAATGTGACTTAAGCATAAATCAAGACTTAGGCTTAAGAATGGTTGGTAAATGCAGGCCTAGGTCAGAAAGAGGAAAGTTAATGTGAGAAGGTCTTTCATCTGACCTGGGCCTGTGGTTCTATCCAGACATTTTTCTGGAATCTTCCTCTACCAAAATATCTGGATGACACTAAAATGGCCATAATTGTGCTACTATATAGTAAAAACAAACCAAAACACTGATAGCACAATTGGTAGAGCGTTGGCTCCAGGTGTAGGAACCCTCGAGATCAATCCCGTGCTGAGACAAACCAGTCATAAAAAAAATGGTAGTGGCATAGCCCCCTTGCTATGTCTCAAGCAAATATAAGGGTATGTCCACAACTGGTTGGTCCGGTGTCAGGATAATGTGACTAGGTGTGGTATCATTCCTGCTATTTACGATATGCTATACACAGTGAAGGCAGCACTGTATCGGTTTTAGGTGGAAACCATCTCCAGATAACTGAAATACTGTTGGTGGGACAATAAACCCAATAAACAAGCCAAAACAAACCAACATATGTATTACTATGCTAGCTAGTAAACAGTCAAGTTTCTGATCAGAGAGCTACAAGCAGGGGCTGGCTGGAAACAACTCAAGCGAACTTTATTCAACTTAGTTTGCATGCACAAAATATGTGTACACAATGAAAAATAAAAATAAATGAATATTGAATACCCAATGAACATATTGTTACATTGTTAATTGTTTTTTTTTAAATTGTAATTAAAAACAGCAATGTTTTGCATTTAGATGTAAGTAACAGTTCTGTGTAGATTTTCTGTAAGTAAAAAGGTGGTAAAATGGAGTATTGCTTCAGCAAAATACTTTAGTTTGTGTTTGGATCATGTGATTAGAGACACGTGCTAACATAACACTTTTGTTTTACTTTTAAATCCCCACTATTTTAAACAGTGTTTGGGCCAGTATATGCCTCAGTAAGATCAATATATCAAAGCTGCAGATAAGTTGGTAAGGGAGCGTCTCTAGCAGAGCAGTTAGAGTCGCTGACTTGTAACTCCTCATCCCCTCAGCGTGTGGGTTCAAGTCCCAGTTGGGGGTTAGAACTTTAATGTGGGGAGGTTTTCCGGCTTACTTGCAGTGCGCTGGTGGTTCTACCCAGACATACGTCTGGGGTCTTCCTCTATCAATAACTAGCTAGACATTGCCAATATGACCATAATTTTGTTGTGCAATGTAACACAAAAACAAAGTAGACAAGCTACAGATAACAGAAGTATTTCCTCAGAAAATGTCTTTGTTTCTCCTTCCAGCGCTATATCCCAGGCATTCATTAGAATTGTGTCAATGTGACCATTTAATTGAACGCCAACAACATATGGTTTAACTTGGAAATATGAGCCACAATGCTTCATCAATATTTACTCATTCATAATTAGGAAATGTGATCTTGGGTTGATAAGGTTAGGAGTTAAAAGCCTAACGTTTCACTCTCTATGACAAAAGAGATAAATTGTCCCAATAAATGTATAATTAAATAACCTGAATAAATTAGGTCAATTGTTATTGATAATGGGGTCATATGTTTACTGGTAGTCATACATTTTGTTAAGCAATATTCAAGACATAATGTTGAAGAGAATAATGCTGTTACTCAGAAGAAAGATTTCCAAAAAGACTTTTTTAGATTTGTTTATTTTGAAACTATTTAAAAAATTTAAGAAAATGCTTCTACAGTTATTCTTAAAATTTTATTTTATAAAAACATTTTTTTTTGTTACAGCTGAATGTTGTCATTTTTCAAGTGATATTTTTTAAATATTTTTAATTCTAGAGTTTCTTTTATGAAGCAAAGCCCAAAACCTTGTAACCAGTTTGTATGTATTCTCACTCCAGAGTTATTCCAAAGTCCAGTAAGGTGCAAGACATAAATGGCCAAAAGTTTCTGAACTTCGGTGCTCATCACAACAACTATCCCTGCACCTATTTGACCGCGGCCGCATCTATCGGGATAACGAAACGAGACATTGACATGTTTATCTCCCGGCTGGACCAGGTGCTGCGGAAAGTGAGAAACAACTTTCAATCAGTCTCCGAGGAACCCGAGCCCGAGACGATCCTTGAGATATCTCAGGATCTCGGAATAGACCCAGAAGTGACCTTGTCCGCTGAGAAAAAAGACCCCGAAGAAAATGAGAAACCAGAAGTGATAGTGTAAGTTTTGAGCTTTCCTAATATTTTCCTTGATAAAATTTGTTATTTTATACAGGGCATTAAATTTTGTTCCTTCTTTAATACGAGCCATTTACATAGAGCCTTTCCCGCAGAAAATTTCTTTCAAGTCATGCAGTTTTCCCCAAAAAGTAACTTTACATCAGGTTTTTTCATTCCCCGTTAAGGAAGAAACCGCGCTATTTTCCCCCCTAATTATATATTTTTTTATTAAAATAGTTGATTGTTGTTGATTTAAAAGTAACCCACTGTTAATATTGTTATTAATGAATAACAAAAGTAATGTATAAGTCCACTCTAATCTCTGGCTTTGTTCCGCTATCTCCTGCTATGATCTGTCTGATCAGAATACGCTTCAAAATCTCTTTAGTTTTGCACCTATATTTACCTTTGCATGCACTAATAGCTATCAAAAATGAAAAAGATGTATGAGTATGATTTCTTAGCTATTGTTTCATTTTGGAAAGGGTTAACTTGGCATTTATTATTTCTTTTTATAAAATTGTCTTTTAAACTTCTTTCATAAAATAGATTCAGCAATGATTCGGATAAGAAAAAAAAGGACGTGGAAAATTATTCTGATCAATCTGAAGAGGAAAATGACAAGAGTGAGGACGTTGCTCAAGTTGTTCCGCAGATTGTTGTGTCGGATAGTGACCAGAAAGTCGATGAGTTGGAGTTAGAAGACATTCCAGTTTAGAACGTGGAGTCTTGGTGATTAGACTCCCCTAAAAGAACCAGCTTAAATAGTAGCTCAGGTTGAGAACCTAAGAGGATGTGATATGAGTGTTCATTAGATACGGAAAATATTAAACGAGTTGGATGAAATAATACGAAACAAGGAAACAGATTTGTTTATAACACAACTAAAAAAATGTATTACCGTAATTAAAATGAAATTGTCCAACAAAATGCATAAAACAGTGACAACAAAAGTGATCAGGAAATGACATATACACTACACATACTGAATGACATCACACTATGATAACTTAATAGTGTGTTACGAAAAATAACGTGTGAGTGTTACCTCATGCTCGCGCGGTAGCTTATGTGATAAAGCTGGACAGCTACCGCCATCTTATTGCGATGCACCAGTGGTTGTGCTCAGACAAAAATCCTCCTACAACACTATTTAGCTGAATGTGGCAAGAATGGCAATATGTGACATTTATAAAAATCAGATTATTTGGACTGGAATAGGGAGTGAGAAAGAGGATTGAGCTAGATCCCTGCAGATTTAAGAGATTTGCTTATGCAGGAAGCATATTTTAGGCTGAGGTATATGCCTTATTGTGTCGTCCAATAAGAACTGGGGTTGTGTTTGTGGGTTTTTTTTCATTTTTTTTCATTCAGGGAGTATAATTGAAAATTAGTTTAGGAAGGTAAATAAATATATTTGAGATTGGTTATTATGCAGGAAGCATAAATAGTGTTACATTTGTATGATGTTGTTTTTGCATTATATGGGAAGAATAAGGTTAAGTTTAAAAAAGAAATATCAAGTGTAATTAATAATGTTTATTATTCAGGTAGCATAAGGTTCAGCTTTGTATATCATTTTTGGTATTAGAGTCGCCGATTCATAACTCATCTGACTGCTTAGCCTCTCACCACGTGGGTTCGAATCCTGTTTGGGGCGAAGGACTTAATGTAAGAAGGTCTTCCAGCTGACTTGCGGTGCTCCGGAGGTTCTACCAAGACACGTGTCTGGGGTCTTCCTACACCAAAAAGCTGGACGTTGCTACAATGATCATAAATGGTCGCTGTATTGATTTTAAAAACAACAACAACAAAAACAACATTTTTGGTATTAAGGTGCTTAATTTCAATTTTGAGATTTTACTATCAATGAGGACAAAATTTAATTGGTCAATTTGCATAGTGCATTTTTGAGGTTGAGCTTAACATCTTGAAATGTTTGTGAATCAGTGTATGGAACAAATATGTTTAAATCAGTAGAAGTTTAAACATGAAAAACTATTGTAAATAAATAAAGGAGTATACTTTAAAAAAATTTACCCTATGTAGGAAACCTTTTGCACGATATATTCCAGGGTATTGTTGCAATAATAAGTTATTTTTTCTTTTTTCATTTCTGTTTTCTCTTAAAAAATGGCATATTTTATTTTAGCATATACACACATACCATAAATGCATCTTTCTTTATGGTTGGATTTCTTTTCCTACTAGCCTGTGAAATAATACTATAATTTGATTAAAAGTCGTATTTGACAGTTTCCTACACATTTTATATTTGAAACAATATCTGTAAATAAGAACGATGAGAATTTCTGCTAAAAATTGACGTTGACATCACAGTGGATGACGTGGATGAACTAAAACATTTGTGGTCACGTGGTTTTCTTGGTTTAAAAATAGCTAACTGTGCAGCGTGACTCAGATAGAAAATGCATGTCTGTATTGACAATTGTGGCGTTATGGTTCACTTCACTGACATGTGTAGGACACCAATAAACAGCATTTCACGAGATCTGTTCAAATAACAATCGTTTACTCAGATGTATATCGAAAATATTTTTGGTCCAAACTGTTGGTTATCACCTTTAAATTTCACCAAGCTTGTGTTAAATTCATGGTGAAAAACTTCCAAGTGTGGATTCTCCTTGATCTGTCGCCTGCCAGTGGGTCTATCAAGACATTTTTCTTTGGTCTTCCATTTCTCATCTTCATTTTATGGAGAAAAAAGACTAAATAAAGGACTTAACTGGGTTTTTTTTTTTTTGTAAAACAAAAGTTCATTTTTCATCCAAAGTGCAAGTGTATTCTGTGAGCACAATAACTGGTTCTATGGGCGGAAAAAATGGGGAAATTTAATTTCATGTAATGTCATGACATTTATTGTGTAAGAACATAATTTCTCAAAATTCTTTCTCATGGTAACCAAATATCTTAAATCGATAAAGTGTAATAAAAAAATCTTTAATTACGTATACAGGATTTTCATTTAGATATTATGCTGGTTTTATGTTGGGGATGTAAAATGAGATGCAAGGATATTTTTCCTTAGAAGGAAAGGGCTGAGGATGTTAGTCCCTGACTTCAGAATTGATTATTGTTTCCAGATTTATACATGTGAACTGATCCTGTGACCAAAGTGGGAGATTTTCACTGGCAAAATGGGAGATTTGTTATTTTCATTTTAACAAAGAAGGAAGTTATCTCTTTCCAAGTAGTGAGATTTCTGAAATTGTGTAAAACACTACTCATTTTCAAATAATTTTGAACCTTAAAAGCGGGAGTTTCCCTCCAAAAGTGGGAGAGTTCACATGTATGCAGATTAGGTAAATTAATAGAGTTAGAAGGAATGCCACCTTATTTGCATAAAGGGATTACAATTTAAATTCATGTTTAATAGACTTATCCATAGCCTATGGAACATTTTCAGTGTAGCTAAGGATTAGAATATTTCATATTTATAGAGTCTTGTATATTTTTTTTTTTTTTTCAAATTTCATACTTTCCAATATTTGTAATATACAAAAAATCAAACCCCTAACCAACAATAGATAATAAATTAAAATATTTCCTCTAATCACAAAATTAAATGTGAACATGCTGTTTGTTTTTAAGAATGATGCCTAAGGTTTGAAAATACAAAATTGATGCAGTGCTTTTAAATCTGCTTTTTTTTCTTTTGGTTTTAGCCATCTGAAGCATATATGTAAACTCTCCCACTTTTGGAAGGAGACTTCAACTTTTAAGGTTCAAAAGGTTTTGAATATGAGGAGTGTTTAACACAATTTCATAAATCTCCCTACTGGGAAACAGATATCTTCCTTCTTTGTTTTATATGCAAAAAACAAATCTCCCACTTGGCAAGTGAAAATCTCCCACTTTGGCTGCAGAAAAAATTCACATATATGCTGAAGCTTTAGAATAACTTCAAACTAGGCATGCAGGAATATACATCATCTCTATTTATTATAAACAATGAACTTATGGGCTCTATAGTGATGTAGTGGAAATTAATTTCACTTGCAGGTGGTGTAAACATACATAAACTTGTGACCAAATCTCTTTCTAGCATAGGTAAGCAAGTTTGACTGATTTGTAATGAAACAACAAACCATTTTTGTTAAGATCTTTTTTGAATCCGAAGTTAAAAAAATGTTACCTTCTGTTAAGAAAATGTATTTCTTTGTTCTTTTTGTGTGTGTTTCTGATCAAATCTTTTTGTGTGCCATAGTTTACATTCCATACTACAAATTGAACAAATGCTACAATTGAACAATTGATAATTATATAATATATACTGTGATCATATGGTTGTTCCTAAATTCATAAAACTGGCCTTAATTCCCTTCTTGGTATCTAGTTGTGTATAAAGAGAGTAATTTTGTTTAAACCTATTTCTTTATAGTTGAAGGCACTCATGGTTCGAGCCATAGGTGTCCTAACTTGTAGCCCCTCAGCCCTTGTCTGCGTGGGTTCGAGTCATGGTCAGGGTGAGAACTTCCAGGTGGGCAGGTTTTCCATTTAAGTCTGTATCTTCATCCACCAGTAATTAGCTGGATGTCACCAATATGACCATGGCTGTGTCCTTGCGATTAAATAAAAAAAATATATTTAAAAGAAGTTTATTTAACTTTTATAAACCCCTCTCAGCTGCCAACTTCCTGGGTAGAGCCAGTAATTAGGTATCAAGTAATCTATGTTGGGCATTAGTTGGATACACCCATGTTGCCTGGATACATATGTGTAAGATATGTCCATTCATGTATGGTTGGATAACCAATCTACTGTGATAATTATTTGATTGTTTTTTTTTCTACAAATAGAAATTTAGGTGCACATACAGAACACACACGCACACATAACAAACACACAACAAATACACAGTCAATAAAAGCAGTTTTATACCTTGTTTGTATTAATAAAGTTTATGCTCAAAATCTTTGTGTGTAATGTTGTTTTTGGTAATTATTCAGAAATGTAATTTAATTAAGTGTCTAATAATGTTAGTCAGTTGCTTTTACTGATGTTTTCATAACAGTGCATTCCGCCATAGTATGTATTATATATAGCCTATTTATTGTATAACGTACTCATCAATACCAGAAGTGCAGAAACGCCAATGCCATATATGACATCCCTGCAGACATTCCTAATTATAGGAAACCCAGACATGCAAAAATTTGCATAATCACTATAGAGAAAATGTCAACTGGCGACACTAGAGAAACCATTTCACTGCCATCCACAAGGGAAAAAAAGAACCTGACAGAAGTCGGACGGCGGGGCTCTCTTAAAAGGAATATTTTTTACTGCAAACAAATTGTACATGTTTTTAAGTTAACATCTGAGAGTTGTTTAGTATCGTTTATTTTAGAACAATGAAATAGCAGTTTAATTACAGTAATATCCATTTTTATCATTATGAAAGGTCACTGGAGATTTCACCGGACCTGGTAGGGCAATCGGTAGAACGTCGGCTCCAGGTGCGGGATCGAGGTACCGGGTTAGATCCCAGGCCGCGACATACCAAAGTCGTTAAAAATAACTAACGCTAACACTTAAGCAAATATAAGGGTAGTTTCACGGCTGGTTGGATTGGTGTCAGGATATGGGTATGGTATCGTGCCAGGTGTTCACGGCATGCTTCATACAGTGATGGCAGCGCTATGTATAGGATAGTCTGTTAAGTACCCTAAACGAGTGCAGAGAGTGCAGGCTTCTCATTTCTATGGAAACGTCTTAATAGATTCTGTCCGACTTAGAAATCCCCGCCTCACTTCTACCTGTTCTACCAAAATGACATGTTATCCGCCCCATGAAACTGTAAATCAAACTGTCAATCGTCTTGTGTTCAAACTTGTCATCACACGGGAAGGAGTCAAGTCAGAATGCGAGGTTTGTTGCACATGCGCAGTTGAAAATAAAACCATTTAGTAAAACAGATCGATCTTTTTTGTCCATTAAAAAATTGAAAGGCGTTCTATTGAAATAAATCGCTGAGGAATTTAAATTTTCATAGCTTCTGATTAACTACAAATGTAGGGCGACTTCTGCTTTAATTAGACACCGTCTCCCAATACTCGAAATACTTACTGTTGGTAAACCCAACCAATAAACATGACGTGTCAGAACGACTGTTATGTGTTAATTCCATATTGAGTTCACTCAAGAGTGATGCTATCTTGTAATAAGCTCCTCGACTATTATAACATTTACTTTATAATTTGATGTCTACTTGGTTTATTTATCCCTCAGTCTCTTGGTCTTTAAATCTCTCTCATTCCGCCTCCTCCTTACTTCCACGAGCTATTCTATCTTTTTTTCTTGCACCTTTTCTCCCTATAGCCCCCCTCTTAACACCCCCCCCCCGCACTCTCTCTCTTCTCCCTCTCTCTCTCTCTCTCTCTCTCTCTCTCAGTCTCTCTCTCTTCTCCCCTTTCTATCTTTTGTCCGGAGCGCCCATAGACTAGTTAGTAGAGTCGCCGGCTTGTAACTCCCTGGCTCCTCGCCATGTTGGTTCGCGTCCCGGTCGAGCCGAAAACGTATATGTTGTACTATGGTGCGCCAGTGGTTTTGCCCAGACATATCTCTATGGGTTCTGTTTCCACAAATAACAGCTGGGCTATAATGACCACACGTAAGTCGCTACGATGTCCTTAATAATATTCTCATCCCCTCTTATATATTCTGCTATCCCCCATATTTTTCACGCGTAACAATAAATGTTACTAATAATCACACACGCACACACGCTCACAAACACGCACACACTCACTCTCACACATACACACACTCACGCACACACACACTCACGCACGCACACTCTCACACACACACGCACGCAACACACACACTAACACACACTCACACACACTCACGCACACACAAACACACACACACACATCTGAATATGAATGAAATAACGGCAGAAATGAAACACCGGCAGAACACAGACTTAGATAACTCCTCGAAGTATATTTTATACCTCTTTCGCTATATACGACTACATGTACTATATTCCTATTTTCCGTCATTTATGACAACGTGACTCTAAGTGCACAAAAATCGTCTGTACCAATCCCAAAAGATCGCCAATTTTGCCTGTCTGCTCTTAATCATCGAAGAGAAAATATCCCAGGAAGAAATAGATGGTCAGGAGTCATGCCATAGGGACGCATTCAGCAAAATACAATACGATTTTTGCCAAAATGTTATTAGGAGTTGTTGACTAATTAAGACTAGACGAAGCTTTTTCCGGGTTTCGTATGCTAATTGCATATGCATGTTAAATGTCCGAATATTTTAAAGTGGTAAAACTTGCTTTTCAAGACAAATTGCGAAGTAGGGACTTTGTATATCAAATCTCCTCCAAAGCTTAAATACCCAGAAAATATGTTTGTTAAGCGAATATTTGCTGTTGCGGATGCATTTTTATTCATTAAATCTCGCCTTTTCACTCCATTATTTTCAAACTATGATGTGCATGAAATTGTTTTGGTACATGTAAACAAAATGGTTAATTATAATATAAATAATAAAAATATATTTATTAATGAGTAAAACGGGCTAGTTATACATAAGAATGTGCATTGTTTCGCCGACACATTATTTAGGCTTATAAATCAGCTAAAATAGAAATAGTTTTCAAGAATCTAGGTTCATATGGAATTAGACAATTCACATACATACTTGCATACATGAGGCCACATAAAAAAAATCTTGGAAAGAGTAATTATGACAGGAAAGCAAAGAAATGTTTGTTTTATGCGAATTAGGGCATTACAAAATCAACAACTTTAATAAGGATGACAAAAATGTGTCATCGTCTGCGAATGTGACAACTGTTGTAAGGCTAGAAAACGCGCCTTTTCGTTAACAGCTTCAAAGTCTGACTGTGGTATCTTGTAATATATATAATGGTCATGGCGATATCTTTTCTTAAAATAAAAAACAGATCGAAACGATAATTGTCCTATATTTTTTCTTAAAAACAGAGAAAACTGGAAAACGGAATGGTCGTATCTTCACGGTGAAGATCTTTAGACATTATTAGCGGAATCCATGGCCGAGCGGTTGAAGTCGGCAACTAGTTACTCATATGCCTCACACCTTGCGGGTTTGAGTCCCAGCCGGGGCGAGAACTTTCATATGCGGAGGTCTTCCAGCCGACCTGTTGTGCGCCATGTTTCTACTCTGACATACGTATTTCGTCTCCCTACATCAACTATTATATGTTGCGGGACTTCACCAATATGACCATTATTATACAAAACAGACCTTAGTTTATTTGTATATGTGTGCGTGTTTGTTTGATATCTCGGATACAACCCGAGAATGGCATATTATTTATGGGTACAGAAAAGTTATTATCATGTTTTTGACAGGCCCAAAATCCCGGCACTTGTCCCAGTTGATAAGATAAGCGTACCATCGGGTTGGCCTAGACGACTTCAAATTTACGATCAACGACACTTTAGTTATTTCACAATCAGTTTAAAATATTAATGTCTATAAACTACTTAAACATTTAAAATGGCACTTCTGTCTGAACCCGCGCACGCAACCATTCATCCCCACCCACCCCAGCATACTAAAAATGCATGGCTATTCAACATACATTTATTTATCCTAGCCTAATATGCCTGAATATTATATGTTTTTAATGACGTTGTTAAGTCTGAATTACAAAGGAATATTATTATTATTAAAACAAGAATTTCCAAAACTCTGTTATACAGTCAGTAGAGAACTTGGCTTTCCTACAAGAAGTCCCGGGTTATTTTACAAATTTTACAAAGACCAATAATTTATTTGCATTTTTGGTTTTTGTCTTTTTTCGAGTTTTTTTATCAAATTAACAATTATACTACTGAGTTTTATCGACGAAATTGTTTTTTCGTATCATTTTTAAACTGTTCTGGATAAGATATAATATGTGCCTACCAGACATATCATGGCTTTACATGTACTTCTTTGGCAACATCAATCGGAACTCCTCGGGTAATTCCGTCTTTGGGACATACATCCCTCGGATGTATCTGGTGCAATGATGCTTAAAGAATGTAGTTCGCACGAAACATAAACAATGGCGTCGTTTGACAGCTGTTTCGTTTGCTGCGCTTTTTAAATTGAACTTGGATGATTAAAATTTCAAGCAGCCACAAATTGAAGTTTGGCATCGTACTATAGTGAGCTGTCATCCGAGCTGCCATCTTTGTTTTGACCTTCTGTTACAAAATAAGTCCCATTTACGGAAAAGGTGATCCGACTACCTACATACATCCGAGAGATGATTCGTGAATTATCCGAGGTGTTCCGATTGTCGCAACATCATTTGACAAAATAAACCACGCCCCCTTTACGGCTAAGTGCCATATTCTACAGACTCGCGCCATTGGCTGTGAAACGTACTATTAACCTTAGAAAAACAGTAACAATAATTGTATTTTACTAAACTGTTGAATAAGTGTTGAACGACCTTAATAACGACATTTTCTAACATTTGTTAAGATACTTACCTGTTAAAAAAGGCCAGACATACAGACCTGGTAGCACAGTAATTTCAGCGTCGGTTCCATTTATTGGAGCATCGGGTTCGATCCCGGGCCGCGACATACCAAAGTCGTAGTGGTATAGCTTTCTTACTATTATTCGAGCAAATATAAGGGTAGTTCCATGACTGGTCAGATTGGTGTCAGTTTACTGTGACTGGAGTTACGGGTCAGCTTAGTTAAATTTATCAGTTCATTGAACCCGTGTTTAGTATTTATATATATATTTATGTGTTTGAAATTAAATTAGGAAGTTACATTTTGCAGCAGCCGAAGTTATTTAAAGTCGTTTTCTTATTTTATGGGGGCGCCCGTGGCCGAGCGCGGTTAGAGTCGCTGACTTGAAACTCCTCAGCCCCTCACTGCGCGGGTTCGAGTCCGTGTCGGGTCGAGAACTTTCATGTGGGGAGGTAAAAAGACACACACTTATTTTATGCGATGCATTGTACGATGTAAAGCAGTATAGAAACGAGGGGTCGAGTTTGGCCCCATCACAAATAAAGATCAAATTCATATTTTTTTAACCATGAAGTATTGTTGTGCATAAAAATACTGTTTTCTATAAAAACATGTAGCCTAAATAGTCATACTTAAAAACGACGTTTTCTGGCATTTTTACTGACGTCGTCACGACATCAACGACTTATTATTTATTGTGTTTACATAATAAAATTCTTCTAAAATAATTTTCAATTTGAAATACGTGAGTAATAGATATCTCCTTTTAAATCATTCATAACGATATTTATAGACAATAAAAAAGCTAGATATGTGAACAATATACATCTAGCAGCATCATGTAGTATAAATACAGGCAACTTTATACCTGTAAAAATTATTGAATGTTCATCCATCTCATCAATGAAAAACGATATAAAACACAAACTATATCGTAACATATAATAAAATACCATAAAACTTCTAATTTATTTATCATAATTCGTGAAAAGAAAGTAATCAAAAGAAGAAACACAAAGTATGAAATAAAACACCATTCATGCCGCTCCAGAAAAAAACAACAACTCATAAACAACATTATTGATTTGTTTTATCAAATCAGCGCTTTGTCATGTTGTGACATTACCTGGCCATTTAAATGACGTATCGTATGCTAATTAGTTACGATTTCGTGCGCGTCTACGCATGCGCTTCGAGAGCACGCCCCAAGTCAAAGTTCACTTTTTGTCACCACAGGTCAATTAATGTGTATATCCACTGCTACTGTTTTAGAACGCGTGCCGTTCGTTAAAAATGTGAGTATATTTAAATCCAATGGAGTATATTTAAATCCAATGGAGTATATTTAAATCTAATGGAGTATATTTAAATCCAATGGAGTATATTTAAATCCAATGGAGTATATTTAAATCCAATGGAGTATATTTAAATCTAATGGAGTATATTTAAATCTAATGGAGTATATTTAAATCCAATGGAGTATATTTAAATCCAATGGAGTATATTTAAATCCCCACATTTTATGTCGCAATATAAAGTCCTTATGACATTTGCCTTTATTATTTTTACGTTGCGTTATTTGTAAACCAAATCAACAACAACAACAACACACTGGGCTAAAGCGTCTTGTTTGCAGCTGATCAGTTCTGCGTGTTTTATTTATTTATTTTTTTATTTTATTTTATTTAAAACAAAAACAAAAAAAAAACAACAAACAACATAACTCATATTTGTTGAATCGTAAGAACTGGTGAATAAGATAGTGTCTCTGGACATTAGATTATATGTTAAGATGCTGTCTTTCAAAAGGTTGTTTTATGTTTAGAAGAATCAAAAGCGTTATGACGCTTTTCAATTTTTTGACCTTTTTAAGCTGAATAACCCAGTATATCTCCGAACTGTCCATGCAGTTATGTACGTCATGTGGAAGTCAGTAATTAACAATACGATGATTGGCTAAGATAATAGACGTAATAATTGAAGTAGAGATGTAAGCGGACGCTCGGATAGATACCGAACGTTCGAATGTATTTTTAGCATTCGAACGTTTGGTAAACAGAATAAGTTTTTTTTCTTAAGACATCTTTAACAAATTTGTTTTGACTTAACTAAATTCATATAAAAAACGACGAAGGCCATACTGTTTCTTGCTTAAACACAGTTGTTTAACTTTAACACCTGTTACTAGTTAAGATGCGTTAAATTGTGGTGGTCAGGTTATAAGCAATGTCATGGCAAGAGGAATAGGAAGATCGTTTACACTATTGTCGTTTTTCCCCATCGGCGTATGAACTATTAACCCACTAGGCTAGTGTTCAACCTGGGAAATTCACTCGAGCTATTCACGGTAGCCGATAATGTAACAAAGTAACTGATTACCCGCTCGTATACTGTACAACCGAGTAGGCGAGTAATATCATGGAACCAGTCTGGTCAAAATGAGGTTCAATCAATGTATAATTATATCATGCAATTTGTTCATTACATACAGTAATAAAGACTGAACAGCCCCCTTTAATACATCAATTAACAAAAAATTTTTTTATCCGCTTATATATCATTATTGATCTACTCTGGCGTGTCCTTCATATGAAAAGCAAATATGCAGGTTGTTTGCAAAACAAAAGAATGCAAAAAGTATTATATGTACTGCCTTTTGGTGTGTTTTCAAATCAAAAGAAAATTAATACTGACATTAGTAAAGTCTAATAATGGTAGTATGCTTATTAATTTGTATTTAAAGTTATAAATGCCAACTAAGGAGCAAGGTGGGGGCAGGGGCTGGTAGGGATGAAAACTACGAGTGGAACGATTTTCTTTCACACATGTGGCTGGCTCTTAGAGGGGTGGGGGTGGGGGTCTTATCTTGGAGACATGCCGGCTGTTTCCTTGACAATGATATTCTATATTTGCCCGACTGTTTGTCTTAATTATTACAGATGAATTAGAACACTCGGATTTTATTGATTAAACCGTTTTCAAAAGTTGTTTCTTTGTCAAAGTAAAAGTTTAAGTTTATTTATGTATGACATGTTTCACGTTACAAATGCATAGTTTTACCCAGGTTTTGTTTTTATTCTGAAAGTAATTACCGACAAATTAATACGGAATATTGAAAAATAAACTTTTCATAAATTGTAACACTCGGGTTTAATTGTTAAGACCGTTTGCACTAATTCTTTACAATTTTTTTATAGTGTAACGTCAACCATATCAGCTCTACCTTTGTTTTGTAGGATCGAAAAATTTGTTACGAACCTTCGAGCGTTCGGATAAAAAATGATCCGAACATTCGAAAGCTGTAATGAGTGAATTCTAAGTGAAATGTCACTGTAACTAAGTCACTTTAAAGATAGTATCCGACCGTTTGCCTTTGTCAAATACATGTAACAATATCTAACTACTATTTCTGCACAACTTCATGCTTTAGTCTAAATAAAGACGATTTAGAACACTAGCTACATTGTAAAACAGTACAAATCACGAAAAGAAATCCCGAAATAGTCATTCTTTCCGACTCTATAAAAACGCGATAGTGGTCTCTGCTAAAAATAGATATCGACATCGGCGCAGACTGCCTGGTGCTTGATATAAACGTTACAAGAAAAAACCAGGTAAACAGGTTAAAGCAATATGGGAGCAAGTAAAGACACATGTGAACAGTTATGTATTTTGTAAGAAAGGTTTCATTAAACATTGTACAATAAATCTCCAGAAACAAAACAAAAAATGCAAACCCGACACAATCAAAAAGGTTTTTGAGGATGCTGCATATGTAGAAGAAGAAAATAGTGACCAAAATTATAACAATTAACTTTGAAACTAAAATGTAAAGTAGAAAATGCACATGTGCAGCAGCCTCACATTACACAGTTCATTATTGTTTAGGTAGTGTTTTTCTGGAATATGTTTTTTCTTTCTCGGTATCTGTTTTATCAAAGTTGCTTGTAAGGAAGAACTTTTTTATCTGAATTATGAATGCAAAGAACAATGTTTAGTATTTTCCATTCTTAACCTATTTCACACTTTTTAAGTGAAATGGATAAAGGACAAGCGGAGAGAAATAGTAAAAACAGAATGTTCTTATATGTCCTTAATCCCAATGGAACTAATGTTGTAACAAAGCAATGCTACTACCTAAGTATGTGCTAATGTAGTTTATAATTACACATTGAATTGACATTTAGAGTACAGCTTAACAAAATTTGCTGTCAAGTGAAAGGTAGTATGTCATTCAATAGAGGAAAGAAATAACTACAAAAATAATTAAGCTTTTTATCCAAGAAGGTTATTACTTTCTCGTAAATCTGTGTATAAAGACGTAATAAATAGTCGGAACATACTCTGTTGTTTGTTGTTTTTTTTGTGTGCAAAATGTTCGTGTAGTGAAACTCTTGACAAGGAATAAATCTCTTTCAGGTCTATAGTTTCAACCCAGAACCCGCCGATCTCGAGTCCACAAACTTAACCTCTCGACCAAGAACACTTCAACTATGTTATAAATGCTTTCTTTGGTGTGTTTCAAACCTTTCTTTAATGATCATCCAAATCGTTAACAAGAAGATTTTTTTTAAACTTGTTCTAAAGTTTGAATTCGAAACCACCTGATCCTGAGTCTATAACCTTAACCACTTGACCAAGAACACTTTAACTATAAATGCTTTCTTGGTATATTTGTTACTATTTACGTAAGTATGTGCTACTGTATTGTGGTTTGCGCTTGTAATTACACACTGAACTATCATTAAGAATACAACTTAACAAAAGGTGCTGTCAAGTGAAAGGTAGTATGTCAGTCTATATAGGATCGAAATACTTCAAAATATTAAATGACTTAATATACAGATATTTAGTAAATCTGGGTGTAAGGAAGTAATAATTATTATGAAATATCCTGCTTATGCAAAATGTTATAAAAGTCTTGGACGAGGAACAACATTTCATGTAAGGTCAAGGGTTGGAACCAGAACCTTAGACTTTGAGCCCATAACCCTAACCTCTTGACCAAAAACACTAATTGCTTTCTTGGTGTGTTGCACGTTTCCATTGTGCCAGTGGTTTGATCATTCTAATCTTTATTAAGATCCTTTTGAAAATTTGTCGCGACAGAGCTAGGGTCTTAATGTGAAACCCTACGATACAGAATCCAAAAACATAATCTCCTGACCAAAGCACTTCAGAGATACATTAAAATCACTCACGCACGCTGCCAGCATTGAAAATGCTATTTTTATATTGCCGCGGACCTTACAGAAATCGAATATGTATATTGCGAGTATCTTTAACCGTTGCATAAACATTGCGTCTAAAGTCAGACTTTACCGTGGATCAATCATGAAAAACGTTTTTTTCTGGCTATGGACTGTTCCATTGCTAATAGATAATCTCAATCTGTAAACAGTAGTCCAAACATTACAGGACGTAGCGAAGGGCCTTCTTATCTACTTTCGTATTATTATTAAAGGTTTAGAAATTTTGATAATAGAAAGAAAAAAACCAACATCTCTTGTGTTCTGCCTTGTTTAAATGTAAGTTACACACACAAATAATTTAAAAATAAATGAATAAAACAGAACGCCGTTTACCGAATTAGGACTAGTCTTTCATCAGGGATAGAAAGTCCGCGAAACAGACTTTCCCCATGTGCAAATTTCAGTGAGTATTACATATAAAGGCGCCACATTCCAGCGCGTCGCCAATAACGTGCCCTAAAAAGTGATTACGTATTTTTCTTAATATTAAAAAGTAGCTATCTGCAACGTGGCTCGGAAAGGATATACCTGTTTGCAATGACGAGTGGGGATTTATGCTTCACTGTTTACACAGAACTAAAGTATCCATGAACAGCATTTTGCAGAAATCTTTTCAGGTAACAATTACTTGTTTGGTTATTTAAGAAAGAAATGGTCCAAACTGTCGGATATGACCTTTAAAGATACAAAAGGCCAAGCAGCAAATAGGTCATATTCCTGTCGTACAAATACCAGCGGGAGCTGGCTAATCTGGATCTACACTTTAAGCTCATGTTAATCAAACTTAGATAAAGCCTGCACTCGGCTTGATAGGAGTTTTTACTTATTGATTAAAATAAAATGCTAGCAATGTGCTACGTTGGGCAGTATTTAAGCAAATGCCAGGGTAGCTTCCGATAACCATTCGTTTATTTACAGTGTGAGACCGGTTTCCATTAGATCACAAGGCTGTGCGCGTTTTATCAGTCATTCCCCGCGAATATGTTGTACATAAATTTGAAACACACTTATATTTTAATTTGAAGCTTCTGTTAACATTAAGGTGTATGTACCTTAACTGACATTTTGAAAGATAGTGATTTAGTGTATTGCCATCATTCAAGAAGGATATTATTATTTATGTGTCAAGTCTTTACGGGCGGTGTTGACAGAATTCCGCGACTTATGAAACTGATTCATCGAATTACGAACGAATTTTGAAGAATAAAATCGAAGCCGTATCAACATAGCGGAAGTCTTCGAATGGAAACAAAGTGTTGCACCAGTTGCATGTACTAGTATTACAAATGACACACGTGTTGGATTTACAGAACAGGTAGCTGTTTGATTCTTTTTTATTATTTGGCATATGATGTCGATTTATTTTAAAACGTCACTCTTGAATAAATACCGTATATAGTTAAATAAAACTATGATTGAGTAAATCAGTTGTTTATAAAAGATATAAGATAAGTAAAATATCTAATTAGATAATTATGTAAATAAATTGCCATTCTATTAGTCCACTGTTGGTAATCGGGTCCCTTGTTTATGTTTTGTGGATGTTTGTTGTGTCCAATTCCGAATTGTAACATGTTCAAGTAAGACAGTATTGTTTCGTTCTGGCCCCACTGTGAAAGATCACTTCTCTCTTGTTGCCCTACCATATCCATAACTGATGTAAATGGTCCGTGGTTTCAACATGATACTTAAAAATAATTCGTCAAAACAAATCAGTAACTATTAATATGAAAACAAGAAGAAAAAGCTGTAATTAAAGAAGTTTGATGGAGTTTATTTCTAGTTAACAATATTGTTGGTAAAAACGGTTTCTAGTAAGAGATTGCTGCCGATTAGAGACCATTGGTGTTTAAAGACTGTTGCAAGTCATAGATCGTTGCTGGCTAAGGGCTGGTGCAGATTAAGGTGCTAGTTAGAGATCGTTGCTGGTTAGAGACCATTGTTAGATGCAGTTAGACATTGTTGCTGATAAATGGCCGATTCTAGTTAGAGTTCCTTGTTGATTTAAAATTAAAACTAGCTAGTGTCGTTGCTGGCTAAAGACTTGTAGGTTACAGATTACTGACCGATTCTAGTGTCTGGTTTAAGGTCATTTCTAGTTAGCTATCGTTGCTGGCTAAAGACTGTTGCTAGTTAAGATTGTGTCTTGTTTAAGGCCATTCCTAGTTAGAAATCGTATCTTGTTTAAACCCATTGCTAGTAAGAAATCGTATCTGGTTTAAACCCATTGCTAGTAAAAAATCGTATCTGGTTTAGGCCTTTTGCTAGTTAGAGATCGTATCTGGTTTAAGGCCATTGCTAGTTAGAAATCGTGTCTGGTTTAAGGTCATTGCTAGTTAGAGATCGTATCTGGTTTAAGGCCATTGCTAGTTAGAAATCGTATCTGGTTTAAGGCCTCTGCTAGTTAGAAATCGTATCTGGTTTAAGGTTATTGCTAGTTAGAGATCGTATCTGGTTTAAGGCCATTGCTAGTTAGAAATCGTGTCTGGTTTAAGGTCATTGCTAGTTAGAGATCGTATCTGGTTTAAGGCCATTGCTAGTTAGAGATCGTATCTGGTTTAAGGCCATTGCTAGTTAGAGATCGTATCTGGTTTAAGGCCATTGCTAGTTAGAGATCGTATCTGGTTTAAGGCCATTGCTAGTTAGAAATCGTATCTGGTTTAAGGCCTCTGCTAGTTAGAAATCGTATTTGGTTTAAGGTCATTGCTAGTAAGAAATCGTATCTGGTTTAGGCCCTTCGCTAGTTAGAAATCGTTTTTTGGTTTAAGACCATTGCTAGTTAGAAATCGTGTCTGGTTTAAGGTTATTGCTAGTTAGAGATCGTATCTGGTTTGAGGCCATTGCTAGTTAGAAATCGTATTTGGTTTAAGGCCATTGCTAGTTAAAAATCTTGTCTGGTTTAAGGTCATTGCTTGTTGGAGATCGTGTGTGGTTTTAAGGCCATTGCTAGTTAGAGATCGTATCTGGTTTAATGCCATTGCTAGTTAGAGATCGTGTCTGGTTTAAGGTCATTGCTAGTTAGAGATCATGTCTGGTTTAAGGTCATTGCTAGTTAGAAATCGTGTCTGGTTTAAGGCCATTGCTAGTTAGAAATCGTATTTGGTTTAAGCCCATTGCTAGTTAGAGATCGTGTCTGGTTTAAGGTCATTGCTAGTTAGAAATCGTGTCTGGTTAGGGCCATTGCTAGTTAGATATCCTTGCTGGCTATAGACTGGTGCTAGTTAGAAATCGTGCTTGGTTTAAGACTGTTGCTAGTTAGTGATCGATGCAGGTAAATAATCGATTCCTAGTTAGAAATCGTATCTTGTTTAAACCCATTGCTAGTAAGAAATCGTATCTGGTTTAAACCCATTGCTAGTAAAAAATCGTATCTGGTTTAGGCCTTTTGCTAGTTAGAGATCGTATCTGGTTTAAGGCCATTGCTAGTTAGAAATCGTGTCTGGTTTAAGGTCATTGCTAGTTAGAGATCGTATCTGGTTTAAGGCCATTGCTAGTTAGAAATCGTATCTGGTTTAAGGCCTCTGCTAGTTAGAAATCGTATCTGGTTTAAGGTTATTGCTAGTTAGAGATCGTATCTGGTTTAAGGCCATTGCTAGTTAGAAATCGTGTCTGGTTTAAGGTCATTGCTAGTTAGAGATCGTATCTGGTTTAAGGCCATTGCTAGTTAGAGATCGTATCTGGTTTAAGGCCATTGCTAGTTAGAGATCGTATCTGGTTTAAGGCCATTGCTAGTTAGAGATCGTATCTGGTTTAAGGCCATTGCTAGTTAGAAATCGTATCTGGTTTAAGGCCTCTGCTAGTTAGAAATCGTATTTGGTTTAAGGTCATTGCTAGTAAGAAATCGTATCTGGTTTAGGCCCTTCGCTAGTTAGAAATCGTTTTTTGGTTTAAGACCATTGCTAGTTAGAAATCGTGTCTGGTTTAAGGTTATTGCTAGTTAGAGATCGTATCTGGTTTGAGGCCATTGCTAGTTAGAAATCGTATTTGGTTTAAGGCCATTGCTAGTTAAAAATCTTGTCTGGTTTAAGGTCATTGCTTGTTGGAGATCGTGTGTGGTTTTAAGGCCATTGCTAGTTAGAGATCGTATCTGGTTTAATGCCATTGCTAGTTAGAGATCGTGTCTGGTTTAAGGTCATTGCTAGTTAGAGATCATGTCTGGTTTAAGGTCATTGCTAGTTAGAAATCGTGTCTGGTTTAAGGCCATTGCTAGTTAGAAATCGTATTTGGTTTAAGCCCATTGCTAGTTAGAGATCGTGTCTGGTTTAAGGTCATTGCTAGTTAGAAATCGTGTCTGGTTAGGGCCATTGCTAGTTAGATATCCTTGCTGGCTATAGACTGGTGCTAGTTAGAAATCGTGCTTGGTTTAAGACTGTTGCTAGTTAGTGATCGATGCAGGTAAATAATCGATGTTAGTTAGAAATCTTTGCTAGTTTATTGTAGAAATCGCGACTAGTTAAAACGGTCTGTGCTCGTTCTTATCTTTTCTGTACCAGTGTTAAACGCTTAGACTATTGCTTTTGTTCATCTTTTGGTAGTTTACTCTAAAATATTTTCACCTATAAATGGCTTAGTCGCCGATTTGTAAATCCTATCTCACTATCTCACCGCGTGGGTTTCAGTCCCGCTCGGGTTGGGGAGGGGGGGATGGATGCTAAATGGTGAAACGTCTTCCAGCTGACCTGTGGTTTGACGGTGGTTCTTTCCAGACATTTGTGCGAGGTCTTCCGCCACCAAAATGACTGGTCGCTTAAATGGTCCTAATTGGTCGCTGCGATGTATTTCAAATACGAAAACTACTATAAAATGTAGTCATTTAGTGATATCACATAGTGTCTTAAATTTAAGCTAGTTGCAAAACGTTAAATAAAATGATAGCTAAATGAAATGATGGTATTCGTAATGCTGAAGACTTGACACATATTAACAAACAAGCCAAATCAGAAAGCACCAAGTTTCAGTTGGCTGATTTAAACTAACTGTTTGCAGGCTAAGTATATTTTCGTTGAGCAATTTACGAGAAAAAAATAATTAACACGATAAGATAAGAACTTACTATACCAAGTAACGCTATGGTCGATTTCATCTCATTTCAGACCAGAATCCAGACTGACGTCTTCCCAGGAACAATAAACTCGCCGATGGCATCTGCTGAAGTTGGCTACTCATAATGCCTTGAAGGACAGGCACATATGTTAATTGTCGATGTTTTGAGAGTATATTCAGAATCATCTAAAGCGCCGTTGCAGAGAATAACAAATGGTCTAAAAGCAACTCATTTTTTTCATTTTTCATTGCGTAACACCTAAAAGACAGTTAACCGATGGTCCACCGAAATTAATAAATGCAAGCGCAATACTAAACAAATAATCTGGGAGAGAAAAAGTTAATGAATAAGTGCTATTGATTGGTTTGTGTCATCTAACCCCATTGGGAGATATGATGAATTAATTGATGCTGATAACTGTGTTTGGTTTATAAAGGTACCGCTGATTCATTTGTATCGAAGTAATGTCGGTTTTGATTTAGACATCTATAGATTCATAACGAGTTTCAACTCCGATCCAATCATACTTTTCGTCGCTGATGCTTGTGGAAAAACTGCCATCTGACCAGATCGACGCCTTCCTTCGATGTGTCCACAACTTTACACATATATGCCCTTTCTGTGCCGTATATAAAACAACTCACAGAAAAAGGAAATGCAAGTTCGTATTTAGAAGTGCATTGTGTGTCAGAACATTTTGTGATTTGAGAATTTGGCAAAAATGTTGACATGTGTTGTTGCAAAAGGGCGCCTAATTTGGCTGTAAAGAAAATAAACCAACATTAATTGCTATTTCAAGACAGGATGGAGACTTACAAAACACCTGCGGAAATGGTGACGCATTCAACTGACATTTTCACTACTGCATTGCAGCTTAATGATTCATTTCAAAAGCAGATTTTACGGGCCAAGAACGCTAACATGAAGAAAGCTGTTCAATTTACCACTTACTTTGTTGGGACTGAGGCTGTACTTGGTTTTCTTGGCAACGCCCTCGTCATTGGCGTGTTTCTGTTCCGTTACAGATCTTGCAATTTCCGGTATTTCGTTCTGTGCTTGGCCTTCATTGACATCTTGAGCACGTTGACAACAGTCCCCGGTGAAATTGTCACCCAGCTAAATTGGTACGATTATCCCGACATGTACCTGTGCAAGGCGAAATCTTTCTTTAACGTGTTCACAGTGACCGCAGAGGCAATGTGTCTTATGACTATCTCCGTTGACCGATACCGCAAAGTTTGCCATCCGCACAAATGGCAGCTTAAGCCACATATTGCAATGAGACTGTGTGTGGTCATTTATTGTCTCGCTTTCGTCCTAGCTTTACCAGTCGCTTTTTTGTGGGGTATCCAGGAATCACTTGTGCCTTACACCTATGAAGGCCAGACAGGGAAAGTAAACGCGACAATTTGCTTGAAAGACAAACACTTAAAAGATACAGACGGGCCTCGCGCTTACACCATTATTATTTACTTAGTTTGTTCAATCTGTTTCGCCACAATGTTCGTGCTATACGTCTATGTGGCTCGTCGTTTATTGAAAAACAAGATTATCAAACGGCGCGTAACAAGAATCCAAGCAAAATTGAATAATTCTGCATCGTTTGGGTCCTTGACATATTCGCAGCAAGGTGAGTTTGAAACTGCGAAAGTAAGCGAACTACCGTCAAACGACAAGATGACTGAGATCGAACCGTCCTTGTTGAGATCAAGTAGATGGGATTGTGACGAGGATACGCAGCAAACTCACAGGTCAGATTCGGGTCGCTCGTCCACAGGATCTGACCAGGAAAAAAGAAATGAAGCGGAGACGAATGATAGTAAATCAATTAATATGTCAAACCGCAATGAAAATCAGGACAACGAACTTTGTCTGACTGAAGTTGAGGTGAAAGTTGGCGACGAGAAAAATGAAAGTACTGAGACGACATCACCTGTAAAGAATGGAGTCGTTCGACCAAAAGTGAAAACAGATATCAATACCCGAGTTCGGAGAAAGACACTTATTATGTTCATTTTGACGGTAATATTTATCATAACAACAGCTACGTATTTGACGCTGCTATATCTTATTGCAAATGACACTTTTGAAGATCTCAAAAGTGATGGCGAAAGAGCTGTTTATTTCTTTTTCTTTCGATTGGTATTCATTAATCACGTGATTAACCCAGTTGTATACGGAATTTTAGATCCGCAGTTCCGGAGTATTATCAGAAAATATACGTCTAGCTTATCTTGTTTTGGCGTTAATCAGTCACAGTAATAGACCATTAGTGAATCTTACTGTTTTTTAGAATTCCCTAAGTCCATGGCCCATCACCGCTTGGGTATGAGTCTTGGACGGCGAAAAAATACTTGTATGGTGTGGGTGTGCTGGTGGTTATGTTTAGGCATTACCTTCCTCTTCCAATATTAGATTAACTTCGCCATGGTGACCATAAATGTGTCACCGCAAGGTGTCTAAAAATTACTCAATTCTACAAAGCATGGCAGTTTGGAACGTCCTTTTTTTATTATAACCACATTCAGTGTATTTACTATGTTAACATTTTGCATGTTATCGTACTGTTATTGCTATGTTTCTTTTGTTGTTGTTATGCTACGTTCTTTATAACTGCATATAGATTCGTGTGAACTCTTACATTGTAAAATTCTTCAGGAAGGCATATCTATTGTAAGGTATATATAGTTAACCTTAGGCAAGCTAATTTGTAAGCTATATGCTTATTTAAGCAAACTGAATTTCCCCAGAATGTAATTAATTGTAATATATATGCTAAGGTTATTAGACTTATTTTTAATTGTAATGTATATATTAAGCTAACCATGCTTTTCCTTAATTATAATGTTTATGCTTACTGTAGCACTTTTGTTTCTTAATTGTAAATGTAATGTACATGCTAAGTTAAGTACGCTATTTTCTCCATTCTAACGTGAAATCGAAGGTTAGCACGCAAATTATCTCTAGAAGCATATGGATGTTGATGTATGTGCCGAGTTAAGTGGCTTTTTTTCCCGTGAGGGTATTATAATCGTTAAGCATACGCTAAATTAAGAATGCTAATTTCTCCTCTGCAATAAATGTTTCGCAGGGTAATTTGTCAATTGTAATGAACGAACTAAATTAAGCATGCTTATTTCTCCATTATAATAATTGTGTCAACTTTAACATGTTTATTTCTCCAATAAAATGAATGTGCTAAATTTAGCATGCTTATTTCTCTATTATAATGAATGTGCTTAATTAAGTAGGTTAATTTCTCCATGGTAATGAATGTGTTAATTTTATCATGCTTATTTCTGCATTGTTATGAATGTGCTAAATGTAACACACTTATTTATTCACTGTTGCGCTAAATTTAGCAAGCTTATTTCTCCATTGCAATGATTGTGCTAAGTTTAGCACGTGTATTTTTTCCATTGTTATAACTGTGCATTGTAAGCACGCCTATTTCTCTATTGCAATATATGTGCTAAGTTTCGCAGGCTAATTTCTCCGTTGCGATGAAGGAAATTTGGCACGCTCATTTCTCCATTGTAATGAATAAGCAAAGTTAGGCGCGCTGTTTTTCTCTATTGTAATAAATATCCTATGTTAAGCACGCTTATTTCTCCATTTTAGCTAAATTTCTCATCCTTATTGTCTAAATCATAATAAATGTGCTAAGTTTAGCCCGTCTGTTTTCTATTGTAATACAGATGCTAAGTTTAGCTAGCTAATTTCCTCATTTAAATAAATGTGGTAAGTTCCGCAGGCTAACTACTCCATTGTGATGAAAGACATTTAGCACGCTCATTTCTCTATATGTAACGAATGTGCTAAGTTTCGCAGGTTTATAGCTTACTTGTAATGAATGTGCTAAGTTTCACAAATTTATAGCTTATTGTAATGAATGTGCTAAGTTTCGCAGATTTATAGCTTACTTGTAATGAATTTGTAAACTTTAGGGAGCTTTTTTCTACATTGTAATGAATATGTTAAGAAAAGCACGCCTTTTACTCAATTGTAATAAATATGCTAAGTTTAGCACGCTACTTTCTCCATTGTTATTAATTTTCCATTTTAAGCACATTTATTCCTCCATTGTAGTGAGTATTTCTATATAACTTTTTGTAATTTATTTGTCAAGGTTTACACGTAATTCTAGTGCTGCATGCGGAAAGGGGTCAAGCAAATACTACTGACCCTGATCAATCGGTCCTTAAGGAAGCGTACGATGATCAATCGGTCCTTAAGGAAGCGTACGATGATCAGTCGGTCCTTAAGGAAGTGTACGATGATCAATCGGTCCTTAAGGAAGTGTAAGATGATCAATCGGTCCTTAAGGAAGTGTAAGATGATCAATCGGTCCTTAAGTGTCCGTTAGATGATCAATCGTACCTTAAGTGTCCGTAAGATGATCAATCGATCTTTAAGGAAGCGTAAGATGATCAATCGATTCCTAAGGAGCGTAAGATGATCAATCGGCCCTTAAGGGTCCGTAAGATGATCAATCGGTCCTTAAGGGTCCGTAAGATGATCAGTCGGTTCTAAAGTGTCCGTAAGATGATCAATCGGTCCTTAATGAGGCGTAAGATGATCAGTCGGTCCTTAAGGGAGCGTAAGGTGATTCTAAGCTATACTGTCTTGGTTGAACTTGTATGAATCTATTGTGTGTTTGTTTCTTTATGAATACTTTTTTAAATTAAATATTTGCTTTAGTAAAACGAAAATACAATTTTCTTTATTAAACAAATTTATTTTTAACACAAATCATATAAACAAATAAACATAATATTTCTTTTTTGCATTACTTAAATTAATTTCCCCAGAACTTGTAATTAAATTATAAAGCAGATTTGTTGTAAATACAAATCTGTTAACAAATAAACACAGCGATATTCTTTTGTGCATTGCTTTATGACCCAATCCCTTGACATTTAATAATTGACCTGGGATTAATAAACGTTTTAAATGCATGTACATGTATCAGAATAAAACATAATTATGAATCAGATAAAGCCCACTTGCATTGACTTTAACAAAGATTTTATCTAAAATATGTCTTTGATATAATTGATCAAAATATCCCACCACATGGATATGTTGAGTGAACTTTTTAAAATATCAATCGTACATGCTGTACTAAAAATCTTGGTCTCACTGCTGTGAACATAAACGAAACTTGGACACGCAATTCTAAAGTTGTGTCATAGTTATTAAGATGGTGTTTATAGGACTTTTCCCATGTTACAAAAGCTTGCCTACTTTTTCACAACTGTTTTTCAGTGAACTTTTGTGAACAACTGTTAATCCACTGTTACGACATGTATGACTTAAATTTGATCTGGACACCATTTAGCTCATTGAGAATTTTACCCTAAACAAACTCATTTTTATTCCGGCAAGTATGGAGATCTCAGTGAGTGTTATTGATGGACCATTCGGAACTCCTGCTTTACTTTCAGAATCGTGGTTTCCGAATCCTCGGGTATATCCGCCTTCGGTACGATCAGCGCTCGAATGTATCTGGTGCAATGAAACTTGAAGAATCTAGATTTTTTAATGTCAAAATGTGGTTCTTACGAAAATTATCAAAGTAACTGGTAGACAGATGTTCGGAACTTAGGAAAAAAAACAATGGCGTCGTTTGAGAGATTCCGCGTAGTCATCTGTGCCTTCTTACATTTTCAACACTCAACATCTAGTCACGGAGATTTAGGAAAAAGTCGAGTAATTACAAATGATCTACTTGCAAATTCGCTCCAATTCGGAACATTTCCGAGGTAATCCGACTACCAACATATATCGGAGAGATGATTTGCAAATAATACAAATACACCCTCCACGACGCACTCTGATGCTTTAAATCTATACAACACCCAAAAGTATTATTAATAAAACAGTACATAAACGGTGGTTAACATATTGGATTCTCAGTGTTGCTTCATATTCTATTTCCGTTATCTGTATCCATATTCTGCTTTCGTTATGAACACATGGAAATGATATGTTCTAAACTTACCTGGGGAACTTACCCGGTGGTTTGTTTATGTTTCCTGAACCAAAGCATAAACCTGCCAGTCTTTGGTTGCTACACATTTGTGGTATGTGGCGGTATAGACGCCCTTTGTTGTAATCTTTGATCCCGTAATTGAATTGGATGTACGTTCTTGTAATTATCAAAGACCAACTTATTAATATAAAATACACAGATTTTAATTAGTTTGTTCATTCACATATTCAGCTAATTATTTGTTAAGATACCCATTACTAATACCGGACCTGGTTGGAAGCACAGTCATTGCAGCGTCTGTTCAATGTATTGGAGCATCGGGTTCGATCCCGGGACGCGACATACCAAGGTCGTAGTTGTATAGCTTTCTTACTATTATTTGAGCAAATATAAGTATAGTTCCATGACTGGTCAGATCGGTGTCAGTTTAATGTGACTGGAATTACGGGTAAGCTAAGTTAAATTTATCAATTTGACGACGAACCCTTGTTTAGTAAATTTATATATGTTTATATGTGTTTGAAATGTTATTGTGAAGTTACATTTTGATTAACATGCAGCAGCCGAAGTGATTTGAAGTCGTTTTCTTCTTTTATGTGATCAAAAGTAGAAACATAAAGTTTGAAAGAAGCATGAAATAAAACACTATTCATGCCTATCTAGAAACATTAATTAATAACTTTAAAACATTCTTATCTGCTTGCTTTATCGAAGCACTTTATCATGATATGACAATTTATAGGTCTATTTAACAGCCGAATGTAGTATTCGTATGCTAATTAGCTATGACTTCGTGCGCGTCTACGCATGCGCTTCGAGATCACGCCCCAAGTCAAAGTTCACTTTTCGTCACCACAGGTCAATTAATGAGTATATCCACTGCTACTGTTTTAGAACGCGTGCCGTTCGTTAAAAATGTGAAATCTTCAAATGAGGCTTGGAGTATATTTAAATCCTAACATATTATGCTACAATGTATAGTCCTTTTGATATCTGCCTTCTATGATACTCACTTTAGGTTATTTGTTAAACAGGAATCTGGGTTGAAGCGACTTGTTCGCAGCTGATCAGATCTGCATGTTTTATTTATTTATTTATTTGTAAACAAATAACTTTGTTGAAGCCCAAGAAACGGTAAATAAAATATTACCTCTGAACAATAGATTATATGAATTTTTATCGAAAGATTGCGTTGTTTTGTGGTTAGAAGAATCAAACGCGTCGCGACGCTTTTCATTTTTTCCCCCCCCGTTTTAAGCGGTATAACTGCGCATGTGGTTATTACGTCATGTGTAGACGTCAGTAGTAAACAATACGCCGATTGGACAAGATAATAAACCAATAATTTGATTACGCGTGAACTGCATATCGCGTGGTTCTAAATGTCACTGTAACTAAGTCGCTTTAAAAATGGTATCCGGCAGTTTGTTTATGTCATGTAACAATATCTAACCACTACTTTGGGGTATTTAGGCATAATTTCTGCATAACTTCATGCTTTAGTCTAAATAAAGACGACTTAGAACTCTAGCTACATTATTAGACAGTACTACTTAGGAAAAATCACTCTAAATTGTCATTCTTTTTGACTCTGTAAGAACGCGATTAGTGTTCTTTGCTAAAAATAGATATCGACGTCATTACGGATTACATGGAGGGCGATATAAACGATATAAAGTGCTCCCAAAAATAAGTGGTCACACGTGGTTTTCTCAGTTTAAATAAACTATCTCTGCAGCGTGGCTCGGATAGGAAATACTTGTTTGAATGACGAGTGAGAATTAATGCTTGACAATTCCCAGAGAACAAAAGCATCAATGAACAACATTTTGCAGGACGTTTTTCAGGTAACAATTACTTATTTAGTTATTTGAGAAAAAAAGGGTCCAAACTGTCGTATATGACTTTTTAAGTTACAAAAGACCAAGCAGCAAATAAGTCATATTCCGGTCGTACAACTACCAGCGGAAGCGGACTGATCTGGATATACATTTTAATATCAGTTTAATCAAACTTAGGTAAAGCCTGCACACAGCTGAATAAGATTTTTAGTTACTGATTAAAATAAAATGGTCGTTATGTGCTACGGAGGGCAGTATTTAAGCAAACGTCAGGGTAGCTTCCGATAACTATTCGTTTATATTTGCAGTGAGAGATCAGTTTGTCAACAGATCACAAGGCTGTGCGCGTATTATCAGATGTTCCCCGCAAATATGTCGTAAATAAATTTGAAACACACTTATATTTTAATTTGAAGCTTCTATTAACATTAGGGTGTATGTACCTTAACTGACATTTTGAAAGATAGTGATTTAGTGTATTGCCATCAATCAAGAAGGATATTATTTATGTGTCAAATCCTTATGTGCGGTGTTGACAGAATTTCGAGAATTATTGAACTAATTCATCAAATTACGCGCGAGTTTTGAAAAATAAAATTGAAGCCGTATCAACATAGCGGCAGTCTTCGAATGGAAACAAGAGTGTTGCACCCGTTGCATGCACTAGTTTAACAAACGACATACATGTTGGATTTACAGAACAGGTAGCTGTTTGATTTTTTATTTATTATTTGGCGAATGATGTTTATTTTTTTTAAAACGTTATTCTTATACAATACCTTAAATAATTTAATTGAAATATGATTGAGTAAATCAGTTGTTTATATATAAAACAAATAAAATCCTTAATCAGATAATTATGTTAATATATTGCCATTCTATCAGTCCACTGTTGGTAATCGGGTCCCTTGTTCATGTTTTGTGGATGTTTTGTGTTCCATTTCAAATTGTAACATGTTCGAGTAGGCAGGAATGTTTCGTTCTGGCCCCACTGTGAAAGATCACTTCTCAGTTGAGATTTTGTTGCCGTACTTTATCCATAACTGTTTTAAATGGTCTGTGGTTTCAACATGATACTTAAAACGTATTCGTCAATACAAATCAGTAACTATTAATATGAAAACAAGAAGAAAAAGATGTAATTAAAGAACGTTGATAGAGTTTATTCTAGTTAACAATATTGTTGTTTAATAACGGTTTCTAGTAAGAGATTTCTGCTGATTAAAGATCATTGCTTGTTGCCGATGCTAGTAAGGAGGTAGTTTCTCGTTAAGGTGCTAGTTGGAGAGCGTTGCTGATTAGAGGCCATTGATATTATTATTATAGACATTATTGCTGATAAATGACCGATTCTAGTTAGAGTTCATTGTTGGTTTAAAACTAGTACTGGCTAGTATAATTCCTGGCTAAAGACTGTTGTACGTTACAGATTACTGACCGATCTAGTGTCTGGTTTGAGGCCATTGCTAGTTAGACATCGTGCCTTGTTTAAGATCACTGCTACTTAGAGATCGTGTCTGGTGTAAGGTCTTTGCTAGTTAGCGATCGTGTCTGGTTTAAGGCCATTGCTAGTTAGAGATCTTGTCTGGTTTATGGCCATTGCTATTTAGAGATCGTGTCTGGTGTAAGGCCATTGCTAGTTAGAGATCCTCTCAGGTTTAAGACCTTTGCTAGTTAGAGATAGTGTCTGGTTTAAAGTCATTGCTAGTTAGCGATCGTGTCTTGTTTAAGGTCATTGCTAGTTAGAGATCGTGCCTTGTTTAAGATCACTGCTACTTAGAGATCGTGTCTGGTGTAAGGCCTTTGCTAGTTAGCGATCGTGTCTGGTTTAAGGCCATTGCTAGTTAGAGATCGTGTCTGGTGTAGGGCCATTACTAGTTAGAGATCGTTGCTGGCTAAAGACTGTTGCTAGTTTGACATTGATGCAGGTTAATAATCGATGTTAGTTGGAGATCTTTGCTAGTTAAAAAACGCTTATTGTAGAAATCGCGACTGGTTAAAACGGTCTGTGCTCATTCTCAATCTTAATCTTATCAGTACCTGTGTTGGACCCTTAAAGCCTATTGCATTTGGTCATATTTTGGTAGTTTACTCTAGAATAATGTCAATTATAAATGGTATAGTTGCCGATTTGTGACTTCCATCTCTCTGTGTGGGTTTCAGTCCCTGTCGGGAGGAGTTAATCTTAAAACTTCTTTCGGCTGATTTGCGGTGCCCCGGTGGTTCTGCCCACACATTTTTCTGGTGCCTTCCTCCACCAACAGCTGGACGTTGCTATTATAATCATATTTGGTCGCTGCAATGTATTTAAAAAACAAAAGCTTCTATAAAATGTAGTCATTAAGTCATATCTCATGGTGTCTTAGATATTTGCTAGTTACAAAACGTTAAATAAAATGATGTCTAAATGAAATTATGGTAATTGTAGTGATGAAAACTTACTAGCAAACAAGCCAAATCAGAAAGCTTCCAGTATGCTAAGTGTACTTTCATTGGGCAATTTACGAGAAAAAATAATTAACTTGATAAGATAAGAACTAACTATAAGAAGTAACGCGATGGTCAATTTCATCTCATTTCAGACCAGGATCCAGACTGACGTCTGCCCAGAAATATCAATGACATCTGCTGAAGTTTGTTACTAATTATGCGTTGAAGGAAAGGCACATCTGTTAATTGTCGATGTTTTTATGTAAACTCAGAATCATCATAAGCGCCGTTGCAGAGAATCACAAACACTCTAAAAGCAACTAATTTTCATTGCGTAACACTTAAAAGACATTTAACCGATGGTCCACCGAAATTAAAAAACACAAGCGCAATAATCAGGGAGAGAGAAAGTTCGCGAGTAAGTGATATTGATTGGTTTGTGTCATACAACCCCATTGGGAGATATGATGAATTAATTGATGCTGATAACTGTGTGTGATTTATAAAGGTACTGCCGATTCGTTTTATCGAAGTAATGCCAGTTTTGATTTAGACATCTATAGATTTATAACGTGTTTCAACTCCGATCAGATCACACTGTTTGTCGCTGCTGCTTGTGCAAAAACTGATATCTGACCACAAGGACACCTTCTTTCGCTGTGTGCACAATTTGACACATATATATGTCCTTTCTGTGTCGTATACTAGACAACTAACAGAAAAGGGAAATAAGTTCGTTCAAAAATATAATAAAGACTAACTTAAATTTTTGAACAGTCATGCAGGAAAGTCAGAGAAATGCAAATTAATATGTAGAAGTGAAAATTTGACAAAAATGTTGAAATGTGTTGTTGCTAAAGGGTGGCGACTAATGTGGCTGTAATAAAATAATCCAACATTGATTCCTATTTTAAGGCAGGATGGAGGCTTACAGAATACCAGCAGAAATGGTTACGCATTCTACTGACATGTCCACTACTGCATTGCAGCTAAATGATTCATTTAAAAAGGAGATTTTACTGGACAAGAACAAAAACATGACGGAAGCTGTTAAGTTTACCACTTTCTTTGTTGGGACTGAGGCTGTACTTGGTTTTCTTGGCAACGCCCTCGTCATTGGCGTGTTTCTGTTCCGTTACAGATCTTGCAATTTCCGGTATTTCGTTCTGTGCTTGGCCTTCATTGACATCTTGAGCACGTTGACAACAGTCCCCGGTGAAATTGTCACCCAGCTAAATTGGTACGATTATCCCGACATGTACCTGTGCAAGGCGAAATCTTTCTTTAACGTGTTCACAGTGACCGCAGAGGCAATGTGTCTTATGACTATCTCCGTTGACCGATACCGCAAAGTTTGCCATCCGCACAAATGGCAGCTTAAGCCACATATTGCAATGAGACTGTGTGTGGTCATTTATTGTCTCGCTTTCGTCCTAGCTTTACCAGTCGCTTTTTTGTGGGGTATCCAGGAATCACTTGTGCCTTACACCTATGAAGGCCAGACAGGGAAAGTAAACGCGACAATTTGCTTGAAAGACAAACACTTAAAAGATACAGACGGGCCTCGCGCTTACACCATTATTATTTACTTAGTTTGTTCAATCTGTTTCGCCACAATGTTCGTGCTATACGTCTATGTGGCTCGTCGTTTATTGAAAAACAAGATTATCAAACGGCGCGTAACAAGAATCCAAGCAAAATTGAATAATTCTGCATCGTTTGGGTCCTTGACATATTCGCAGCAAGGTGAGTTTGAAACTGCGAAAGTAAGCGAACTACCGTCAAACGACAAGATGACGGAGATCGAACCGTCCTTGTTGAGATCAAGTAGATGGGATTGTGACGAGGATACGCAGCAAACTCACAGGTCAGATTCGGGTCGCTCGTCCACAGGATCTGACCAGGAAAAAAGAAATGAAGCGGAGACGAATGATAGTAAATCAATTAATATGTCAAACCGCAATGAAAATCAGGACAACGAACTTTGTCTGACTGAAGTTGAGGTGAAAGTTGGCGACGAGAAAAATGAAAGTACTGAGACGACATCACCTGTAAAGAATGGAGTCGTTCGACCAAAAGTGAAAACAGATATCAATACCCGAGTTCGGAGAAAGACACTTATTATGTTCATTTTGACGGTAATATTTATCATAACAACAGCTACGTATTTGACGCTGCTATATCTTATTGCAAATGACACTTTTGAAGATCTCAAAAGTGATGGCGAAAGAGCTGTTTATTTCTTTTTCTTTCGATTGGTATTCATTAATCACGTGATTAACCCAGTTGTATACGGAATTTTAGATCCGCAGTTCCGGAGTATTATCAGAAAATATACGTCTAGCTTATCTTGTTTTTGGCGTTAATCAGTCACAGTAATAGACCATTAGTGAATCTTACTGTTTTTTAGAATTCCCTAAGTCCATGGCCCATCACCGCTTGGGTATGAGTCTTGGACGGCGAAAAAATACTTGTATGGTGTGGGTGTGCTGGTGGTTATGTTTAGGCATTACCTTCCTCTTCCAATATTAGATTAACTTCGCCATGGTGACCATAAATGTGTCACCGCAAGGTGTCTAAAAATTACTCAATTCTACAAAGCATGGCAGTTTGGAACGTCCTTTTTTATTATAACCACATTCAGTGTATTTACTATGTTAACATTTTGCATGTTATCGTACTGTTATTGCTATGTTTCTTTTGTTGTTGTTATGCTACGTTCTTTATAACTGCATATAGATTTGTGTGAACTCTTACATTGTAAAATTCTTCAGGAAGGCATATCTATTGTAAGGTATATATAGTTAACCTTAGGCAAGCTAATTTGTAAGCTATATGCTTATTTAAGCAAACTGAATTTCCCCAGAATGTAATTAATTGTAATATATATGCTAAGGTTATTAGACTTATTTTTAATTGTAATGTATATATTAAGCTAACCATGCTTTTCCTTAATTATAATGTTTATGCTTACTGTAGCACTTTTGTTTCTTAATTGTAAATGTAATGTACATGCTAAGTTAAGTACGCTATTTTCTCCATTCTAACGTGAAATCGAAGGTTAGCACGCAAATTATCTCTAGAAGCATATGGATGTTGATGTATGTGCCGAGTTAAGTGGCTTTTTTTTCCCGTGAGGGTATTATAATCGTTAAGCATACGCTAAATTAAGAATGCTAATTTCTCCTCTGCAATAAATGTTTCGCAGGGTAATTTGTCAATTGTAATGAACGAACTAAATTAAGCATGCTTATTTCTCCATTATAATAATTGTGTCAACTTTAACATGTTTATTTCTCCAATAAAATGAATGTGCTAAATTTAGCATGCTTATTTCTCTATTATAATGAATGTGCTTAATTAAGTAGGTTAATTTCTCCATGGTAATGAATGTGTTAATTTTATCATGCTTATTTCTGCATTGTTATGAATGTGCTAAATGTAACACACTTATTTATTCACTGTTGCGCTAAATTTAGCAAGCTTATTTCTCCATTGCAATGATTGTGCTAAGTTTAGCACGTGTATTTTTTCCATTGTTATAACTGTGCATTGTAAGCACGCCTATTTCTCTATTGCAATATATGTGCTAAGTTTCGCAGGCTAATTTCTCCGTTGCGATGAAGGAAATTTGGCACGCTCATTTCTCCATTGTAATGAATAAGCAAAGTTAGGCGCGCTGTTTTTCTCTATTGTAATAAATATCCTATGTTAAGCACGCTTATTTCTCCATTTTAGCTAAATTTCTCATCCTTATTGTCTAAATCATAATAAATGTGCTAAGTTTAGCCCGTCTGTTTTCTATTGTAATACAGATGCTAAGTTTAGCTAGCTAATTTCCTCATTTAAATAAATGTGGTAATTTCCGCAGGCTAACTACTCCATTGTGATGAAAGACATTTAGCACGCTCATTTCTCTATATGTAACGAATGTGCTAAGTTTCGCAGGTTTATAGCTTACTTGTAATGAATGTGCTAAGTTTCACAAATTTATAGCTTATTGTTATGAATGTGCTAAGTTTCGCAGATTTATAGCTTACTTGTAATGAATTTGTAAACTTTAGGGAGCTTTTTTCTACATTGTAATGAATATGTTAAGAAAAGCACGTCTTTTTTCTCAGTTGTAATAAATATGCTAAGTTTAGCAAGCTACTTTCTCCATTGTTATTAATTTTCCATTTAAAGCACATTTATTCCTCCATTGTAGTGAGTATTTCTATATTAACTTTTTGTAATTTATTTGTCAAGGTTTACACGTAATTCTAGTGCTGCATGCGGAAAGGGGTCAAGCAAATACTACTGACCCTGATCAATCGGTCCTTAAGGAAGCGTAAGATGATCAATCGGTCCTTAAGGAAGTGTAAGATGATCAATCGGTCCTTAAGTGTCCGTTAGATGATCAATCGTACCTTAAGTGTCCGTAAGATGATCAGTCGGTCCTTAAGTGTCCGTAAGATGATCAATCGATCTTTAAGGAAGCGTAAGATGATCAGTCGGTCCTAAAGTGTCCGTAAGATGATCAATCGGTCCTTAAGGAAGCGTAAGATGATCAGTCGGTCCTAAAGTGTCCGTTAGATGATCAATCGTATCTTAAGTGTCCGTAAGATGATCAATCGATCTTTAAGGAAGCGTAAGATGATCAGTCGGTCCTAAAGTGTCCGTAAGATGATCAATCGGTCCTTAAGGAAGCGTAAGATGATCAGTCGGTCCTAAAGTGTCCGTAAGATGATCAATCGGTCCTTAAGTGTCCGTAAGATGATCAGTCGGTCCTTAAGGGAGCGTAAGGTGATTCTAAGCTATACTGTCTTGGTTGAACTTGTATGAATCTATTGTGTGTTTGTTTCTTTATGAATACTTTTTTAAATTAAATATTTGCTTTAGTAAAACGAAAATACAATTTTCTTTATTAAACAAATTTATTTTTAACACAAATCATATAAACAAATAAACATAATATTTCTTTTAATAATATTACTTAAATTAATTTCCCCAGAACTTGTAATTAAATTATAAAGCAGATTTGTTGTAAATACAAATCTGTTAACAAATAAACACAGCGATATTCTTTTGTGCATTGCTTTATGACCCAATCCCTTGACATTTAATAATTGACCTGGGATTAATAAACGTTTTAAATGCATGTACATGTATCAGAATAAAACATAATAATGAATCAGATAAAGCCCACTTGCATTGACTTTAACAAAGATTTTATCTAAAATATGTCTTTGATATAATTGATTGTTTTTCAGTGAACTTTTGTGAACAACTGTTAATCCACTGTTACGACACGTATGACTTAAATTTGATCTGGACACCATCTAGCTCATTGAGAATTTTACCCTAAACAAACTCATTTTTATTCCGGCAAGTATGGAGATCTCAGTGAGTGTTATTGATGGACCATTCGGAACTCCTGCTTTACTTTCAGAATCGTGTTTTCCGAATCCTCGGGTATATCCGCCTTCGGTACGATCAGCGCTCGAATGTATCTGGTGCAATGAAACTTGAAGAATCTAGATTTTTTTAATGTCAAAATGTGGTTCTTACGAAAATTATCGAAGTAACTGGTAGACAGATGTTCGGAACTTAGGAAAACAAAAACAATGGCGTCGTTTGAGAGATTCCGCGTAGTCATCTGTGCCTTTTTGCATTTTCAACACTCAACATCTAGTCACGGAGATTTAGGAAATAGTCGAGTAATTACAAATGATCTACTTGCAAATTCGCTCCAATTCGGAACATGTCCGAGGTAATCCGACTACCAACATATATTGGAGAGATGATTTGCAAATAATACAAATACATCCCCCACGACGCACTCTGATGCTTTAAATCTATACAACACCCAAAAGTATTATTAATAAAACAGTACATTAACGGTGGTTAACATATTGGATTCTCAATGTTGCTTCATATTCTATTTCCGTTATCTGTATCCATATTCTGCTTTCGTTATGAACACATGGAAATGATATGTTCTAAACTTACCTGGGGAACTTACCCGGTGGTTTGTTTATGTTTCCTGAACCAAAGCATAAACCTGCAAGTCTTTGGTTGCTACACATTTGTGGTATGTGGCGGTATAGACGCCCTTTGTTGTAATCTTTGATCCCATAATTGAATTGGATGTACGTTCTTGTAATTATCAAAGACCAACTTATTAATATAAAATACACAGATTTTAATTAGTTTGTTCATTCACATATTCAGCTTATTATTTGTTAAGATACCCATTACAAATACCGGACCTGGTTGGAAGCACAATCATTGCAGTGTCGGTTCCATGTATTGGAGCATCGGGTTCGATCCCGGGACGCGACATACCAAGGTCGTAGTTGTATAGCTTTCTTACTATTATTCGAGCAAACATAAGGGTAGTTCCATGACTGGTCAGATCGGTGTCAGTTTAATGTGACTAGAATTACGGGTCAGCTTAGTTAAATTTATCAATTTGACGAACCCTTGTTTAGTATATTTATATATGTTTATATGTGTTTGAAATTTTATTGTAAAGTTACATTTTGATTAACATGCAGCAGCCGAAGTGATTTGAAGTCGTTTTCTTCTTTTATGTGATCAAAAGTAGAAACATAAAGTTTGAAAGAAGCATGAAATAAAATACTATTCATGCCTATCTAGAAACATTAATTAATAACTTTAAAACATTCTTATCTGCTTGTTTTATCGAAGCGCTTTATCATGCTGTGACAATTTATAGGGCTATTTAACAGCCGAATGTAGTATTCGTATGCTAATTAGTAATGACTTCGTGGGCGTCTACGTATGCGCTTCGAGATCACGCCCCAAGTCAAAGTTCACTTTTCGTCACCACAGGTCAATTAATGAGTATATCCACTGCTACTGTTTTAGAACGCGTGCCGTTCGTTAAAAATGTGAAATCTTCAAATGAGGCTTGGAGTATATTTAAATCCTAACATATTATGCTACAATGTGTAGTCCTTTTGATATCTGCCTTCTATGATACTCACTTTAGGTTATTTGTTAAACAGGAATCTGGGTTGAAGCGACTTGTTCGCGGCTGATCAGATCTGCATGTTTTATTTATTTATTTATTTGTAAACAAATAACTTTGTTGAAGCCCAAGAAACGGTAAATAAGATATTACCTCTGAACAATAGATTATATGTATTTTTTTTCGAAAGATTGCGTTGTTTTGTGGTTAGAAGAATCAAACGCGTCGCGACGCTTTCATTTTCCCCCCTGTTTTAAGCGGTATAACTGCGCATGTGGTTATTACGTCATGTGTAGACGTCAGTAGTAAACAATACGCCGATTGGACAAGATAATAAACCAATAATTTGATTACGCGTGAACTGCATATCGCGTGGTTCTAAATGTCACTGTAACTAAGTCGCTTTAAAAATGGTATCCGGCAATTTGTTTAGGTCATGTAACAATATCTAACCACTACTTTGGGGTATTTAGGCATAATTTCTGCAAAACTTCATGCTTTAGTCTAAATAAAGACGACTTAGAACTCTAGCTTCATTATTGGACAGTACTACTCAGGAAAAATCACTCTAAATTGTCATTCTTTTTGACTCTGTAAGAACGCGATCAGTGTTCTTTGCTAAAAATAGATATCGACGTCATTACGGATTACATGGAGGGCGATATAAACGATATAAAGTGCTCCCAAAAATTAGTGGTCGCACGTGGTTTTCTCAGTTTGAATAAGCTATCTCTGCAGCGTGGCTCGGATAGAAAATACTTGTTTGAATGACGAGTGAGAATAATGCTTGACAAGAAAAAATGGTCCAAACTGTCGTATATGACTTTTTAAGTTACAAAAGGCCAAGCAGCAAATAAGTCATATTCCGGTCGTACAACTACCAGCGGAAGCGGGCTGATCTGGATATACACTTTAATATCAGTTTCATCAAACTTAGGTAAAGCCTGCACTCAGCTGGATAGGATTTTTTTAGTTACTGATTAATATGAAATGGTCGCTATGTGCTACGTAGGGCAGTATTTAAGCAAACGTCAGGGTAGCTTCTGATAACTATTCGTTTATATTTGCAGTGAGAGATCAGTTTGTCATCAGATCACAAGGCTGTGCGCGTATTATCAGATGTTCCCCGCGAATATGTTGTAAATATATTTGAAATACACTTATATTTTAATTTGAAGCTTCTATTAACATTAAGGTGTATGTACCTTAACTCACATTTTGAAAGATAGTGATTTAGTGTATTGCCATCATTCAAGAAGGATATTATTATTTATGTGTCAAATCTTTACGGGCGGTGTTGACAGAATTCCGAGACTTATTGAACTGATTCATCGAATTCGAACGAGTTTTGAAAAATAAAAACGAAGCCGTATCAACATAGCGGAAGTCTCCGAATGGAAACAAAGTGTTGTGCCAGTTGCATGTTCAAACGACACACTTGTTGTATTTACAGAACAGGTAGCTGTTTGATATTTTTTATTATTTGGCATATGATGTTGATTTCTTTTAAAACGTCATTCTTGTATAAATATGGTAGTTTAATAAAAATATAATTGAGCAAACAAATTGTTCACAAAAATATAAGAACAATGAAATCTCTAAATCTGATAATTATGTAAATTAATTGCCGGTCTACTAGCCCACTGTTAGTAATGGGGTCCCTTGCTTATGTTTTGTGGATGTGTGTAACATACAACTGACTGTAACATGTTCAAGTGGGACAGTAAAGTTTGATTTTGACCCCACTGTGCAAAATCACTTCTCAGTTGAGATTTTGTTGCCGTACTTTATCCATAACTGTTCTAACTGGTTTCAAAATGAAACTTAAAACTAATTCGTCAATAAAAGCAGTAACTATTAATATGAAAACAAGAAGAAAATGAAAACGAATTAAAATGTTTGGTTTTTGCTTGGCGTCGCTCGGTGCCTCTTACGGAATGCAATTTTTGATGGGGAAGATAGTGTAGCTGGCAAAAACAGGAAATCGCAGTTGTTCTGTGAGACTGTTCTTACGTACAAGAACCGAGTTTTTCCTTTTTTTAACAATGTAGCTTGCAATAATAATGTGTAGCTTGCAATTATAAAAAGTAGGTGGCCTTTAAATGAATTAGCAGCTGTTTAATATTGTTTATCGAAAGAAACCGAGTATACCGATGTTTGCAATGCATCTTGTAATTACAGATGTAGCAAAAAAACAAGAAAAACAAAGTAGCGAATACTCTACTTCCCATCAGAGTTATGGTTCATTACTGTCACATGTTTATGTCATTAATCGATAGTGTAAGATAGTGTTTAGTTCCCAGAATAGTCATCTTTTTGTTTAAAGCCCATACTGTCTACTTTCGTGTACTTTCGACCCACACAGTGATAACACTGAAATGTTTATATGTTATGATTTAGATAGGTTTCAATCAGCGTTCTTCAGTTATTTTAATTTAAAGTCAAGCCCATAACTTTTCCTGGACACAGTATAACTTTTAAGAAATGTCATTGCCGGTAAAAAAGATTTATGCTGGTTAAGATATTTTCTGGTTAAACGTCACTGCATGGTATATGTACATAGTTTCTAGTTAAACATAGTTGTTGTTTAAACTATATTGCTGGTTAAATATAATTGCTGGTTAAAACCGTTGCTTGTAAGATATCGTTGCTGGTTAAAGACCATTGCTAGTAAGTAATCGTTTCTGGTTAAAGGCCATTGCTAGTAAGTGATCCTTTCTGGTTAAAGACCATTGCTAGTAAGTGATCGTTTCTGGTTAAAGACCATTGCTAGTAAGTGATCGTTTCTGGTTAAAGACCATTGCTAGTAAGTGGACGTTTTTGGTTAAAGACCATTGCTAGTAAGATATCGTTGCTGGTTGAAGATCATTGCTATTAAGATATCGTTGCTGGTTAAATGCCATTGCAATTAAGATATCGTTGCTGGTTACATTTGTAGTAAGTTACCGATGCTGGTTAAAGACCATTGCTAGTAAGAGATCGTTTTGGTTAAAGACCATTGCTAGTAGGAGAGCGTTACTGGTTTAAGACATGTTTTAGTTTGAGATCGATACTGACAAATGACCAATGGTAGTTTTAGTTCGTTACTTGTTTAAGACCAATGCTAATTAGATATCTTGGCTGGCTAAAAGGCTGTTGCTTTTTAGAGATTGTTGCTGATAATTGACCGATGCTAGTTAGAGATCGCTGCAAGTTAACAACCGATGTTAGTTAGAGATAGCTGCTGGTTAAATACTGATTATTTACGAAATCGCCATTGGTTAAAACGGTCTGTCCTCCGTAAAATCTTTACTTCTACCGGTGCGGGACAGTGAGCCTGTTGCAGTTGCCAATCCTTTGTTAGTACACCATAAAGTAAAGCTATAAAATGTCGTATAGATCTTTTGTGACCAACATTTAATTATATCACATTCTGTCTTGCATACTGGCTTACTGCAAAACATTAAATGAAATTAAGGTATTCGTAATGTTGACGACTTGACATATACTAGTACTAAACCAAATCAGAAAGCTCCAAGTTCAAGTTGGCTGATTTAGGTTAAAATTTTGCAGGCTAAGTGTATTTTCGTTGAGTTATTTCTGAGAGAAGATAATAAACACGGCGATGTTGGTTGACTATGTCATACAACATTTTTAAGCTACGTACAGTGAGAGCCCGTGACCGAGGGATAAGAGTCGTCGGTTTGTAGACCCTAAACACTTTCAGGTAAAGGTGTCATCTTCATGACCTGTGGATCGTCGGTGAATCTACCCAGAATAATCCTGGGATCTTTCTTGGCTATTAATAGATGGACATATCCAGTATGACTGAAACAGTATCCGTGCAACAGAAATAAGTTCCAATCTTTTTCAACTAACGGGATGGTCATTTTTTATCTCATTTCAGATCAAGATCCAGATAGAAGTCTTCCCTGGAACTTTAAACTCGTCGATGGCATCTGCTGAAGTTTGATACTAATTATGCTTTCAAGGACAAGCACATCTGTTAATTGTCGATGTTTTGGGAGTAAACTCAGAATTATCTAAAGCGCCGTTGCAGAGAATCAAAAACACACTAAAAGTACTCATTTTTCATTTTTTGGTCTTGCCCTTCAAAAGACAGTTAACCGATGATCCACCGAAATTAATAAATGCAAACGCAATATTAAACATATAATCTGGGTGAGAGAACGTTGACGAGTAAGTGATATTGATTGGTTTGTGTCATCTAACCCTATTGGGAGATGTGATGAACTTATTGATGCTGATAACTGAGTTCGACTTAATGGTACTGTTGACTCATTTGTTTCAAATTGAAGACAATGGGTTGGCCAAAGGTAATGCTAATGTCGATTTAGACATCTATAAATTCAAATCGAGCTTCAACTACGATCACATCACATCACATCAGCACTTTACGTCGCTCCATCTAGTGCCGCAATTGTCATTTGAACACATCGGCACTTTCCGTCGCAGCTTCGAGTGCCGCAACTGACACATCTGACCACAACGGCCGCTTCCGTTGCAGTGTCCACAACTTGACACATATATGTTCTTTCTGTGTCATATATTAAGCAAATGGAAGAAATGGGAAAGAAGTTTAAGTAAAAAGATAATAAAGACTTACAATTATACAGGAAAAACAGATCAAAATGTAATTTCATTAACGTGAGTGCATTGTGAGCCAGAATATCTTGTGACTTGAAAATTTGACAAAAAGGTTGGAATGCGTTGTTGCTAAAGGGCTGACAAGGAAATAAACCAACATCGATCCCTACTTCTAGGCAAGATGGCGGATACTGCCCATGAGCTTAGTGAGTCGTCTCAAACTTTAACGACATTGAACCGTAACATGACTGAGGCTCTAACGTTTACCACTGTTTTTGTTGGGACTGAGGCCGTACTTGGTTTCCTTGGCAACGCCCTCGTCCTTTACGTGTTTCTATTCCGTTACAGATATTGCAACTTCCGGTATTTTGTGCTGTGTTTGGCCTTCATTGACATCTTGAGCACGTTGACAACACTCCCCGGTGAAGTTTTCACGCAGCTAAATTGGTACATCTATCCAAACGAATGCCTGTGCAAAGCGAAATCTTTCTTTAACGTGTTCACAGTGACCGCAGAGGCAATGTGTCTTATGACTATCTCCGTTGACCGATACCGCAAAGTTTGTCATCCACACAAATGGCAGCTTAAGCCACATATTGCAATGAGACTGTGTGCGGTCATTTATTGTATAGCGTTTGTATTAGCTTTACCAGTCGTCAAATTGTGGGGTATCGATACCCAAAATAAAACTATCGGTATCGGTAGAATCAATGTTTCCGAATTAATTTGCTTGACGGACCAAAAGTACGACCACAAAAAGGAGCCTCTCATGTACACCATCTTTCTTATCGTGGTTTGTTCAATCTTTTGCGTCACAATGTTCGTGCTGTACGTCTATGTGGCTCGTCGTTTATTGACAAACAAGATTATCAAACGGCGCATATCAAGAATCCAAGCAAAATTGAATAATTCTACATCGGAGGGGTCTTTGACATATTCGCAGCAAGGCGAGTTGGAAACTGCAAAAATAAGCGAAAACCGATCAAACTACAAGATGACGGAGATCGAACCGTCCTTGTTGAGATCAAGTAGATTGGATTGTGACAAGGATACGCGGCAACCCCACAGGTCCGATTTCGGTCGCTTGTCTACACGGCTTGACCAGGAAAATAGGAGTGAATCGGAGGCGAACGGGAGTAAGTCAATTAATAAGTCTAACCACAATGAAGCACAGGACAACAAACTTTGTAAAGTAAAGTTTGCGAAAGTAAGCAAACCGCCGTCAAACGGCAAGATGACGGAGATCGAACCGTCCTTTTTGAGATCAAGTAGATGGGATTGTGACGAGGATATGCAGCGAACTCACAGGTCAGATTCGGGTCGCTCGTCCACAGGATCTGACCAGGAAAAAAAGAATGAAGCGGAGAGGAATGATAGTAAACCAATTAATATGTCTAACCGCAATGAAAATCAGGACAACGAACTTTGTCTGACTGAAGTTGAGGTGAAAGTTGGCGACGAGAAAAATGAAAGTACTGAGCCGACATCACCTGTAAAGAATGGAGTCGTTCGACCAAGGTTGAAAGAGGACATCAATACCCGAGTTCGGCGAAAGACACTTATTATGCTCATTCTGACTGTAATATTTATCTTAACTACAGCGACGTATTTGACGCTGCTAGCTATAATTGCAGAAGGCACTTTATTTGAAGGTCTCAAAAGTGATGGCGAAAGAGCTGTTTATTTCTTTTTCTTTCGATTGGTATTCATTAATCACGTAATTAACCCAGTTGTATACGGAATTTTAGATCCGCAGTTCCGGAGTATTATAAGAAAATCTGCATCAAGATTATCTTGTTTTGGCGTTAATCAATCACAGAAATAGACCATTAGTGAATCTGACTGGTTCTTAGAAATCCCATGGTCATGCGTGAGTTGAGTCTCGCGCGGAATAAAACTTTTATGGTGTGAAATTTTCTACTTAACCTGTGGTGCGCTGGTGGTTTTGTCTAGACATTTTGTCTTCCATTTCCAATTTTAGCTCAACGTCGCCATGGTGACTATAAATGTGTCTCCACTAGGTGTCTGAAAAATAATCAATTCTGCAAAACATGATTCTTGGAATGTTCGTTTTATTTTAATAAGCGCATTCAGTGTACTCGTACTTACTACGTCAACTTGTTGTATGTTTCACGTACTGTTATTTATATGTTACTTTTGTTTTTGCCTTGCTACGTTCTTCATTATGTTATATAGATTTATGTGAATTCTTAATTTGAAATGTTCTTCAGGAAGGCATATTCATTGCAATGCATATATAGCTAACCTTAAGCAAACTAATTCCTTCAATCTAAGCTATATGCGCATTTAAGCAAACTGATTTCCCCAGATGTAATTTACTGTAATATATATGCTAAGGTTAGCAGACTTATTTCTTAATTGTAATGCATATTTTAAGTTAACTTTGATTGTTCCTAAATGCATATGCTAACATTAGCACTCTTATTTCTTAATTGTAAATGTAATGTAAATGTAGGAATGTGCTAAGATAAGCACGTTTATTTCTCCGTTGTATTAAATGTGCTATATTTTGCACATTTATTTCTTCATTGTAAGGAATGTGCTAAGATAAGCACGCTTATTTCTACATTGTATTGAATATTCTGCATAAAGTACGCTTATTTCTCAGTTGTAAGAAATGTTCTAAGTTAAGCACGTTTATTTCTCCATTGTCATGAATGTGCTAAGTTTTGCAGGCTTATGTTTAAATCGTATTAAGTTTTTGTTTAGCACGCTAATTTCTCCAGTGTAATGAATGTGTTAAGTTTAGCACGCTAATTTCTCCAGTGTAATGAATGTGTTAAGTTTAGCACGCTAATTTCTCCAGTGTAATGAATGTGTTTAGTTTAGCACGCCAATTTCTCCAGTGTAATGAATGTGTTAAGTTTAGCACGCTAATTTCTCCAATGTAATGAATGTGTTAGGTTAAGCACGCTAATTTCTCCAGTGTAATGAATGTGTTAAGTTTAGCACGCTAATTTCTCCAGTGTAATGAATGTGTTAAGTTTAGCACGCTAATTTCTCCAGTGTAATGAATGTGTTAAGTTTAGCACGCTTATTTCTCCAGTGTAATGAATGTGTTAAGTTTAGCACGCTAATTTCTCCAGTGTAATGAATGTGTTAAGTTTAGCACGCTAATTTCTCCAGTGTAATGAATGTGTTAAGTTTAGCACGCTTATTTCTCCAGTGTAATGAACGTGTTAAGTTTAGCACGCTAATTTCTCCAGTGTAATGAACGTGTTAAGTTTAGCACGCTAATTTCTCCAGTCTAATGAACGTGTTAAGTTTAGCACGCTAATTTCTCCAGTGTAATGAACGTGTTAAGTTTAGCACGCTAATTTCTCCAGTCTAATGAATGTGTTAAGTTTAGCGTGTTTTTCCTCTATTGCAGAGACTGTGCTCGGTTTAGCGCACTTATTTCTCCATTGTAGTGCATGCGCAAAATTGAACAGGTGTATTTCTCCATTAAAAAACAACGAATTTTCTTCAGAAAATATATTCATAGGCTATGTCTATGCCAAGTTTAGCAACGTTCCCCCCCCCCCAAAAAAAAGGCATGTTTAATTTAATACGCTAATTACTGTCAGATGCATTTTGTAGTTTATTTGAACTATGCTTAATTCTGTAATTTGGCGTGATTGATGTAATTAATTTGTCAAATAATACACGTAATTCTAGTAAGGCATGTGAAAATAGACCAAACAAATACTGCGGACCGTGATCAGTCCTTAAAGGAGCGCAAGATGATTCTGTGCGACACTTTTTTGATTGTCATTGTATAAATTTAATGTGTGTTTGTTTCTTTATCAATACCTTGTCTAAATTAAATATTTAGATACACGAAAGTACAATTTTCTTTATAAAGCAAATTTATTGTAAACACAAATCATGTAAACAAATAAACGTAATGATATTCTTTGTGCATTACTTTATGACTCTATACCCCTTGACATGTAATAATTGACCTGGGATTATTAAACGTTTTTAAATGCATGTGTGTATATATATATGTATATCAGAATACAACATAATTAAAAATCAGATAAAGCCCACTTGCATTGGCTTTAATGTAAATTATGTTTGTTGGTTTTTATTTAAAATATAACTTGTAAGAAGGTTCAGCTTCATAGACTGCGCACACCGCCAAATTGCTAGTCAGTAACCGCCAAATTTCAATGAAATATGTACTTCCTGTGAAAGTGGATCATCCATTATTGTGCGTAGGCGTTAAAGACTTTTGATTTCTTTTAATTCTACATAGTTTCAGCTTCCTTTTGATAACAAAAGGTTCAGATTACCTTAAAAAATAGGAAAATTTAATGCCAAAAAATAGCAACAGATTGTTACTAAATGGAGGAAAAGTCCATGTCACACATTCTACTTCCGGTCGGTATTAAGTGTAACCACTCCTTACAGTGTAGACCATTCGGATCCTCTCGGCTATTTTACTTTTAGAAATAGATCGAACGGCAATCGGAACAATCGGGTAATTCCGCCTTCGGTACGATCAGCGCTCGAGTCAATCGGAAAACCTCAGATAATGCACGAATCATTTCTCGGATGTACGTAGGTAGCTGGATCACCTTGGCCATTTCCCGAAATGGGACTACTTTTGTGACAGACGTCAAAACAAAGATGGCAGCCCGAATTACAGCTCACTACAATAGCCTACGATGCCTGTAAAACTTCAATTTATGGCGGCTTCAAAATTAAATCATCCAATTTTAATTTACACAGCGCAGCAGACACGCAGCTGTCAAACGATGACATTGTTTATGTTTTGTGCGAACTACATTTTAGGCATATTCTTCTTCTGACTTCCGGCGAACAAAACGCTAATGATTTCCGTAAGTATCATTGCATCAGATACATCCGAGGGATGATTGTCCCCAGGACGGAATTACCCGCGGAGTTCCGATTGCGCTCGAATGTATCTGGTGCAATGAAACTTAAAAAATTGCGATCTTTGTTTTATTACGCCCAAATGTAGTTCTTACGAAATTTACGAAGTAAGTCGTAGACATAAGGACGGAGCTTACGAAACAAAAACAACGGCGTCGTTGATAGATTCCGCGTAGTCATCTCTGTTTTGACATTTTTAGCACTCAGAACATCTCGTGTAGTAGATTTCGGATATAGTCTGTGGTTACAAATGATCTGCCAGAAAATGTGTTCCTCTTCGGAACATGGCCGATGTGATCCGACTACCTATGTATATCGGAGAGATGATTTGTGAATTATACAAATTTGTTCCGAATGGAGGTTCCCCAACCTCCAACACACACCCATACTCCGACCATCCATCCACCCCGCCCCGGCGCACCCTGATGCTTTAAATCTATACAACACGCAAAAGTATTATTAATAAAACAGAACATAAATTTTGGTTGACATATTGGATTCTCGCTGTTGCTTCCTATTCAATTTCCGTTATCTTTATCCATATTCTGCTTTCGTTATGAACACATGGAAATGATATGTTCTAAACTTACCTGGGGAACTTACCCTGGTGGTTTGTTTATGTTTCCTGGACCAAAGCATAAACCTGCCAGTCTTTGGTTGCTACACGTCTGTGGTATGTGGCGGTATAGATACTGTTTGTTGACGTTTTTGATCCCGTAATTGAATTGGAGGAATGCCCTTATGATTATCAAAGAATAACTTGTTAATATAAATATAAATAAAATACACAGCCTTGCTATCGGTTGTTCTTTAATCTTTTTAGCTTACATGTTTGGTAAAGAGCAAATGTTATTATTAGGCATACAAAATGTGCTCATCTTTATTGAAATCAAGTTATCGTCTTTTAACTTTACAACCGTTGCATATAACTTAAAAATATTTTTAAGTTCTTAATTATTGCGTGTAAATATACTTGTAATGGAGTGCGACATAAAACCCTCAGGCCCGTGTTTCGGTACAAAAATATCTCGCTAAGAAATGCTGCCAGGCAGACTTCTCTCCCTTGTCAACAGCATGACAATAATAATAATAATAATAATAATAATAATAATAATAATAATAACTATTGGTAATATTAAAGTTATTATTATTATTATTATTATTAATTTTACTATTATCATTACTATTATTATTATTATTATTATTATTATTATTATTATTATTATTATTATTATTATTATTATTATTATTATATAAATTCATAAAACTTTAACTTAAATACAATACTTTATAAAATCATTATTTTTCACGGAAACAACCACTGATGGTATGTCATTTGAAAAACCTTATCTGCTGTCAATGTTTCTGCGTCAACCATGACACCAAGTCCACCCGAATCTTTAAAAAATAATCTCAACATTACGTAAATAGTCCCCAGCAAGGTCACATGCGCCTCATATTTAACACTGCATTTCATAAGGTGATATAAAACATTGAGGTTGAAAAGATAGCAAACAACTCATATCAAACGTTCATAGTTAGCCAATAGATGGTTGTCATTTTGTCGGTATATGATTTTGCTTTTATCTTTCGAGTGCGTCAATCGCTGTATAAATAAAACTCGGGTCAGTGACAAAACCACGTAGCAGTAATCGTGTTACATTTAAAGATCGTGTCCGATTGTTTGTACCATTTTTTCCTTATTATGCAACCAAATAAATTATTGTTACCTAATTTTGATTATTTGATTGCGTGTTTTCTAATTGACAATCTAACTTTCAAATGTGGAGGAGCTATTAAAATGTGGTATCCGACAGTTTGCCTATATCTAATATATGTTACAATAACTAACCTCTGTTTGGGGCATTTGTAATTAAATTATTTCCAGAAGGGATCTCGCGAAATGCTGTATATTGGTACCCTGCATCCATGTGAAAAGTAAAGCATAACATCTCAATTGTCCTTACAAAAACGTATTTCCTATCCGAGCTACGCTGCTCGGTTAGCTATTTCTAATATTAGAACACCACGTGATCGCTTACATTTGAGATCACGTTACAGGATCATCCGGGTAAAACGCTCTGACGTCATTAACTATTTTAGCAGAAAACACCATCGTGCTTAAATATAGATTTGGAAATAATGGACTTTCAATGCGATATATTTCACGATTTGTATTGTCGAACAACTGAGTTGGTGTTATTAACAGCCTTTACTTACACTTAAGTATAAGTTAAGTCTGGAATCATGCACGAATATCCCTAAACATGGGTCAGATGTTTTTACATGTATAAAATAAATATAAACTATCGGATACCACTTTGAAAATATAATGTTGAATATATCCTTCTCACCACTATGGGAGGTCTCCTAACGAAAGATGGACCAAATAAGTTAAACACGTATTCATTTAATGTTAATGCTTGACAGAATTAATCTGGTAATAAATGAATATTATTAAAGATTCGTATTAAAGAGTTAATAGAAAATCAATAATGTCTTTAGAGTTTAACACTTCATGTAGTCACTCCTGTAAAAAAAACAAAATTGGTAGAGCCAGTTGCTTGCACGAAAACGTTTCTTGTTCAAAATTACAGACATGTTTATTGTATTACTTTATTTTCAAGAAAATACCCTTTTTACGTGAAACGCAGACCGACTGCGCAGCGACATTTCTATCATTATAGCACAGGGGCACTTATGAGGTGCCCAGGGACTGAACCCGGCCGGTCCATTATACTGACACCGACGAGTCAGGCGTAATGCTGTCCCCTTAGCCCCGAGCGTTAGGAGGGAAGCCACTACTACCAACTTTAAAGTCTTTGGTTAGACCCGGCCGGGGTTCGAACCCACGACCTCCCGATCCGCAAGCCGACGCTCTACCACCTGAGCTATTGCGGCCGGTCATCAGCCATGGTAATTGTTGCTTAACTGCGCAACATTGAAAGCCACTTAAACCACGTTAACTAGAGTTAATCCAATGCGAGTCTGGTTTAAAGTGCTTATATGTCTTCCTCTGCGGTCTTTACATTACTTGCCTCTCCGAGAAGTCTTGTCCCGAGACTTGACCTGGGAAGTTCCGTGGGAACTCCTGTCCGGCAGTTAACTCTATCCCACCGCTGCCACCAGTGTAATGCAGGCCAGCGCTCTCCAACGGTCACCCATCCAACGGTCACGACAGCCGTTGCTTAACCGCGCAACTTTGGAAGCTGCTTAAACCGAGGGATGAATGTCCCGAGGACGGAATTACCCGAGGAGTTCCGATTGTGTGATCATCTATCATCAAACGTTAGATTTGAAGACAAAAGTGCTTCTCTAAAATTCAATATAGCGACAATTGACGTCACGGTATACGTACATTGACTGAGCACGTCACTTTTTCATCTGCTAATATTGATTGGCTGGCTAAATAAAGAAAATAGCCCTCTGATAAATAACTTGCTGGTTGGCACATTTGTGTATGAAAGGTGCTCCGCGAAATAGTCAATATTCGTAAATAAGTTGACATAAAAAGCACCCCACCTCCACCCCACCACCACCACCAACACCACACCCCACGCCCTCACCCATATTGTTATTTTGAGATTGTTCACCGCTAAATTCACTTGCTCATCAAACATAAATAATGTACGTGTGATTCTGTGAAAACACATGCATATTAGCTTAAAAAAATAAGCTTTTAAAGTAAATTGTGCCTGTTGACTGCTTGGGTCGAAGTTAGGGTCTCTTACTGTGTGTGTGTATATATATATACACACACATTATATATATATATATTATTTACTACGATAAAGTTAAATGGATCTTGATTCATACCCACCCACCCCACCCCAAAAGATTTTTTTTCTGGATCCGCCCCTGTAACCTGTCGTTTATAATTCTCCAAGCAGGTGCCACGTGTTATGTATAAGGTTCTCTTTTAAAATATTAACTACATCAAGCAACTACACTGATTGGCCGTGAAAATGCTGCTTACCTGCAACGAGAAAAACAAAACGCTAGGTGTACTTTAACATTGCAACATTCAATGGGCACTCATTAGGTTTTTGACAATGCCATCGCAAAATCTTGGACAATGTTCGGTCTTACATAAATACACACGTGGAATATGCATGTATGCCAGTTCAATGTTGCCAATAATAGTAACATCTCGTATTATAAGCGGAGATAAAGAAGACTAACAGACCTGCCACCTCTCAAGATGTCGCATCTAGTGAAAACATCATGTGGCAAGTTAATTTTTATTCCCTTTCGACTCTCTCTGATAACTATATATACTATCATGACTACATAAAACGACATACACTGCATGTGCTGTTGGGAAACAACCGACCGCTGAATTATTTAATTTTATATTTAAACAAATCAAATATGATGTAAATCATATCAAATAATATATTATGTCATTGCTTTCAAGCAATATCTCAATATCTTCAAAGGATGTCTTTAAGTAAATAATTAAAAAAAAACCCACATGTCTGCCCGCTAGCCGGTCCCAAGGCTGAATGGACTATCCCAGCACGAAATCCACGTCTATATACATACTCCCCCTATCGGACTAACCGTAACAAGGGAAAACAATTTTTGTCTAATTCATCGCTTCAAACAACGAAAATTATATACATGCTTAAGGTACTACATTGGCATGTAATAATTTGACAAGAAAATACATCCGTTGTCATGTTGTAAGCGTACACTCTTACCACGGATAATCTAGCGGAAGGACACACACACAATTCTAAGCTGAACGTATTTGTTAAGAAGATAAAAACGTTCCGCGAGTGCTTTTGGTTTTTTTAAAAGGTGGCAATCGAGGGCATTACTATATTGAATACATGCAACAGTGGCACTCATGTTTTTAATTTCTGCAGAAAACCCAAACATTGGTAAAAACAACAACAACAACATCAATAACAACAAAAACAACAAACAATACGATTTTAAACACTCCCTTAATTGTAAGACCGTTCAGATCGTAAAAATAAATCGCTTCTAATGTTTATCTTTTCCAAATCTATAAACAAGCAAGCTAAGGATATCTGCTCAAATGGACATGGACATCAGAGCGGCTAACCGGGATACTTCTTAATCGGAACTCCTTTGGCAATTCCGTCCTCGGGACATACATCCCTCGGATTTATCTGTTGCAAGGATACTTAAAGAAATCACGATCGTTTTGTTCGCCGGAAGTCGGAAGAATATGTTTAAAATGTAGTTCGCACAAAACATAAACAATGGCGTCGTTTGACAGCTGTTTTGTTTGTTGCGCTTTGTAAATTAAACTTTTTTGATTTAAATTTGAAGCAGCCACAAATTGAAGTTAAATCATACTACAGTTAGCTGTCATCCGAGCTGCCTTCTTTGTTTTGACCTTCTGTCACAAAATATGTCCCATTTAGCGAAATGGCCGAGGTGACCCGACTACCTACATACATCTGAGAGATTCCGTGAATTATCCGAGGTATTCCGATTGACATCCGAGAGATGATTCGTGATTTTCCGAGGTGTTCCGATTGCGGCTAACCGGGATACTGCTATAACGTCACCTCAAACATAAGTCATAACGAGGTTTTCTCAGTTTAAAATAGCTAACTGTGCAGCGTGGTTCGGATAGAAAATACAATGTTTGTAACGATAAGTAGGGCGTTATACTATACTTTCCACATAAACGTAGTCAACCAATAAACAACATTTCGCTGGATCATGGAACAATAATTATGTTGGCTGCATGAGAGAAAAAAGAAACTGTCGAATACCACCTTTAATATTGCCAAATAATACGTCTGTTATTATAAGCAGAGTCTGATACATGCAATAGACTTGCCACCGGTCGAGATGTCGCGTCTAGTTGTTCAACACTTTCATGTGGCTAAAACTTAATTTTTATTCAAACTACAAATATTGCACCTTAGTTAATATTGTAGAGTTACTGGTCGTGTTCTAAATGTGCATTTGGGTTTGGACAAGCTGACGTGAGTGTGCATCAGTTTGCGATAATAACACGACAGCAAATTTATCAAGTTCAAATTATACTTTGTCACGAAGTTAATGAAATATATTCTGGAAATGTCTGACTACATAAGGGTTTTTGACAATTCAGATGTATACAAAATGTACAAAATGTAAAGTCATTGTTGTCGGTACATGCAACGAAAAAAATCTGGCTAACAATCCGTATACTATATTTATTGTACAAATAATACAATGTCTATCCGTACAATTAACATGATAGGAAATATAACAATTGGTTTGTTAAATAAAGGATGGACTTTCAGGAATCCACTAGGGAATCACGAATTAATTCTTCTGGAAATTGATACACTGTATGCTTTCAGGCGTCGAAGGCGAGTGGTTGCTCTCTGCAATCTAACCAATCCCTTGAGATACTGGGAAACAAATCATGGCGGATATTCGAGTACAGATTTCATGAAAGTGTGAATGCTTCATGATTTCAGTTAAACAGACAAGTCGATATATTGCGGTGCTTTGATGACACAAGGGAATAGTACATTTTCGAACGATTCAGCTCAAGTGTTGTGGCATTGACCTCTCCGCTGTTATAATTGGGATTATTTTTATTATGAAAAGCTTTATTTATAGACTATGACTGTCTGGAACGAACAAGATAATAAAACTATTTACTATTTTCCATAACCGGACATCGTTAACGATATTTTCCAACAACCGCGTATTTTTTAGATGATTTTGCATGGTAAAACGCATAGGTTAAAGATAATATCTTTTCTCTTTAATTAAAACCAAAAAAGATTATTGTGACATTAAAAAATCCCGCGAAATGCTGTTGATTTGTGCCCTGCATTCATATTACAACGTAAAGCATAACACCAACTTCGTTTTTACAAAAATGTGTTTCCTAACCGAGCTACGCTGCACAGTCAACTATTTTTAAACTAAGGAAGCCACGTGACCACTTACTCTTAATATCACGTTACATGATCATTCGGGTAATCGGCTTCTACGTCTAATTGTATCTGATATGTCTATCGCGCTTATTTATAGATTTATAAAAAATGGACATATAATGTGAAATATTTCATGAGCTCTATTATCTAACAATTTAGGTAATTTTATAATTAATCTATACTTAAACTAAAGTCTTAGCTTTTACAATTAAGCAAAATTCTCAAGAGCGGGCGTAAGTTATTGTTACCTGAATTAGATATAGACAAACTGTCGGATACCGCCTTCAATACAGTATTGTGATTAAAGACTAACATGTGATGCGGTCACATGCATGTGCTATTGTAAAATAAAGACACTTTGTCCATACATTACATATTTATGAAGAAAGAGTCATTACTGTATTCAATTTCATTATATTAACATTTGCGTGTTATATCACATCACCTAAAGTGCAATAATTAATGGTGGTATCCACGGTCTGCCACTTTCATGTAGACAAGTTTACGCACCAGAAGATAAAATAATGTGACACAGTTGGTGGGAAATTGGGCATACTTTTACCAAAAGCATACTTTTGTGTTAGTAAATGCAATTTTGAACACTATCTCACTTTTTAATCGGTACAAATTGTACAAAAACCGTTCTAAAACTTGATTGTTTCCGAAACTACACATGAGCAAGACAGGGATTTCCGCGGAAATAGATGATGACGTCAGAGCCATTCAGCTTCCTTAGACTAAATTCCTTAACTTGAAAACGATAAAGAAAACAGTGTTTATTTACAATTGAAATAGCTAATGGCACGGATAAACCGTATGATGACACCACTCATTCACAAAAATAAATGGTCTTGTAGTTGAGTTAAGCGTCTTGGGTTTAAAAATATCTTTTACCATGCAGCTTTGGCAAAAATGTGAATTCCCTCCCTCTTTGTGATAGTAACTGTATTACAATGCTACTTTTCACACAGATTAAGTGCATCAATGAACCTATTCGAAACTTAATGGCTGTTTGAAAAAATAGTCTTGGTTCAAACTGTTTGATACTATGTATACACTGTAAAATACACATGTATCTAATTTAAGAAAAAAAAAAAAAAAAAGAAACAGATCAGAATTCGTTTTAAATTAAACATATGTTCATATAAATCAATTTAAATAATAATGATTAGAGACATTAAATGTGCTTTTTTAAGATCTCACTAAATTATTAATCATACTAATTTAAATGCATGGCAATGACTCAGCATTCGACGGCATACGTGCATACTGACACACACTACTTCAAAGTCCGACAATTAAACTCGACGTACTTCAATATGTATCAGATAAAACAGCTTCCAGTCAACATTTTCTCCATGACATTGTCCATTGATAAAGTTGGTATTTGAAACCCGGTTGATGGTTCAAACGGTACCATCTGGATGTATTGTTTGTGTAAACATTTATATCTAACTTTTTATCTGTTAAGCTATTTTTGTCTAAACATTTTTATCTAAAATTTAAGATATGGTGTACAGTTTCAAACTTTGAATTATACAATCTGTTACAGATATGTTTTTGCAAAATAGTTGACATCATGATTATAAAAAGTATGTTTTTCGTTCATGATATACAAAAATCTATGGATGTTGCATTCTATTTGTCATAACAACTGTAAAATAACAAACACTTATCTTGCTCTTCAGAAAGGTACTGTTTTTGAGACATTGTAACCATTTTTATGGAAGAAAATACGTCCAATTCTCTCTATTGTCTTTTCAATAAGCACGTGTTTCTGAATCACTTATTTGGAAAATGGCTTATTCCTTATTGTTCTAATGAATCAATATGAGTCATTCAAATCACGAGATTCGTGCAGCGATTCTTCGTCGGATTTTTTGAATGATTGCTTTAAAGTTGGGATCTAAAACCCCATATACTACAGGATTGATGACGTTGTTTAAAAACACCAACCGCATGAAGAAAAAATACGCCGCCTTGTCTGAATTGTCCATCGAGGACAGTAACTCGTCATTACGAGCAATCAGGGATTTCAGCGTTAAATATAGCGTCGTTGTTACGATGAATACGACAGTAAGCACCAACATAACGAAAGTCCTTCTCCGGAAACGAGCGGCTGGAACTTTCACTTGCGCGCGATGTGTCGTCTCGATTGTTAAATTATTGACCTGATCGGTGTCGGCTTCCCGCTTTTCTTGGCTTCCGTCCATCTTTTTTGGCTCTGCATTACAACTGACACTTCCGGGGTAGTCTACGTCCGTCTGTTTTAGACACTGTTGTACAGCGCATATTTTAGCGGGGTTCGTTCGATATGTTTCTGCTTTCGTTTGTGTTTTCGTTAGTGATATCACGCAGCTTGACCTAAGCCTGTCGAATTGATCCTGGTGGAAGCTTGAAATCGAACCAACCGAAACTGACACTTGAAATGTAAATTGCGCGGTAAACGCCTGAGGTTTGATTAATGTTGTTACTCGCAAACGACAGATTATGAGAGCATATAAACAAATCATGATGGCCAAACTTGTCATACAAAATATCTGAAGTGTCACGGAATACACCAGCGGTAAATGCGACTTTTCGAAGTCTTCACCCTTCTCACAAGTTGTTGTCTGAATAGTAAGGTATTTCCCTTCCAAGAAATGTCGATGATCGTGAAAACGCAGGCCCCAAAAGAATCCAATCGGAACAGCAAGTAAGAAAGATATGCCGATTATTCCAATGCAAACATTTCTCGCCAAACTTGGTTTAATCTGCCATTTCTGCGGATGGCAAACTTTGCGGTATCGGTCAACGGAGATAGTCATAAGACACATTGCTTCTGCGGTCACTGTGAACACGTTAAAGAAAGATGTCGCCTTGCACAGGCTTTCGTTTGGATAGATGTACCAATTTAGCTGGGTGAAAACTTCACCGGGGAGTGTTGTCAACGTGCTCAAGATGTCAATGAAGGCCAAACACAAAACGAAATACCGGAAGTTGCAGGATCTGTAACGGAACAGAAACACGTAAATCACTAGGGCGTTGCCAAGGAACCTAAACACTGCGAGGATTGCAATAAAAAATGTAGTCAACCGGACCGCGTCATACATGTCTTCGTTCATGGCATAAAGAATGCGATGTTTCGTCTCTAATTCAATGGTGTTTGCAGTTAGTGGTGAGGGCAGATGTGTCGTTGTTCTTAATCCAAACTCACTGTGGTGATCCATGGTTCTCTTGCACTAATTTATATTTCTTTTTTGTCGACTGGTTTAGGTTAGCAAGAAAAGCAGCGGATAAGGGTCATTTTTAAATTAGCGTTTTATTTTGCGTTCAAGTCCGTAAGTGTTCATTTGACGTATTTGATAAAGGCAGAGCTACTTCCAAATTTCACAGTACTACGAGAAGCTGCACGATGCCACGAACTAATACACACTATTTCCCTAAATGGAAAATGCTTCATCTGAACGAAACTTCCAGAACAAACTTGAATTCTGAATCAAAAGTAGCTAGAATGGTTATCGCAAGCTGTGACTGCCTTTGCCAGACTGTAGTGCAAATAGTGCTTTCTTACTCTTCGTCGATTTCCGTATACAAGTGTGAGATAGAGTCCGGAAGTTTCCGAACAAAACTGTTTGTGTGTTTGTTTGTTGGGCTAATGTCCCACCAGAAGCATTTTTTTACAGAGTGCAATACGTTACCATTCGTATACGCGTATACGTGTATTCTGTTGTGAAACCAACCGTAAAAAATGTTTAAGATTAAAGGGTTATAGATCTACGTAACCTTTGGTAATGTTCGACAACATTCGTTTATGGTAAAAACATGAGGTAAGTCCTGCAGAAGAATCGAAATGTTGCGGGCTGAGAAGATAAAATGTAAACTAGTTCTTTGTAACAATACGCCAGTCAAACAGTATGCAAATGCTAATTTGCAAACAATCGACATTGATTAAAAAAAATTCAGGCTTCAATTGTTCTTGCCATTGTTACATATATGTTAATTATGCCGCACCCTGGTCTGTACTAGTACGTGCTGTGTGCATTTTTGTCCAAAATTAATTTAGGATTTTGTGAATCGACTTTCTCATTCGTTATCTGACTCAATGAATAAACAAGACATCGTTGTATTTTGGCCACTTTTAATTGATTCTTACTTGTTTTTATTTACTTGATGATTTACTTTAGAAGTTTAACTGACCCTGTCAAAGTAGAAAAATGGCTCTATGGCGGATCCTTAGAGTCGTCATCCGCCTTTCTGGAAGCATCCATTTTACTAAAAGATGTAAGTATAACGGATCTTTGTTAATCAGTAATATATACATAGACGTAAGCTGATCTGATTAACCAATAAAAGAAATAAGTCTAGAGATTATTCATTGGTCAATAATATATACATGACGTAAGCTGATTTCATTAACGAATAAAAGAAATAAGTCTAGAGATTATTCATTGGTCAATAATATATACATGACGTAAGCTGATTTCATTATCGAATAAAAGAAATAAGTCTAGAGATTATTCATTGGTCAATAATATATACATGACGTAAGCTGATTTCATTAACCAATAAAAGAAATAAGTCAAGAGATTATTCATTGGTCAATAATATATACATAGAAGTCGGCTGATCTCATTAACCAATTAAAGAAATAAGTCAAGAGATTCTTCATTGGTCAATATTATATTCATAGAAGTCAGTTGATCTTCATTAACAAATAACATTGCAATTGATCATTATTCTTATGATACACCTTACATGTTATACAAGAGCCGCTTCATATTGTTATAAAACGTCCATTCGTAGGGCTTTCAAAGAGGCGAAACTTTGGGGTAACAGTAGTGGCGCTTCGTAGGGTTCTGAAGAGGTGATTTGTAGGGTTATAAAATAGCTGATTCGTATTGTTATATAAAGGCGGTTAGTAAAGGGGCTAGTTGGGTTATAAAAGGTCCGCTTCGTAGGGTTATAAAAGATTTGCTTCGTAGGGTTATAAAATGCCTGCTTCATAGTGTTACTAAAATGGCGCTTCGTAGATTTTTAAAAGAGACGCTACGTTGGGTTTTCTAATGGACGCTTAACACGGCTTTAAAAACGGCCTTCAAAGCATTTAGTCTTTTTGGCATAAGCTTTATTTAAAACCGCACTATCTTACACTATGAAAGCAATCTCTGCAGTAAATCTTCACTTAAAGACAGAAGTATCAGTTTATCGTTATTTCGCCAATAATGCCTTTGTGTATATTTGCTTAACTTACACAACACAGCAGGTGCTTTTGTGAAAACAAAAGCAAGGATTTCAATTACAGCTAGTTCGTGTGTTACCTGGCAACGATTCACACGATATATTTATCACGCTTTCTATAAAAATGGAAATCGTGGAAAAGTATATCGATTTTGTATCTTTGCCATACGCAAATAAAGCAAAATCAGGTATTATAGTTTTTTTACTGTATTTACTTGCAAAATGATCACTTGTTAGCCAGACGTATAGATCCATGTAAGCAAACTTCCGGTGACAAAGTTTTTATCAGGATCTACACTACCTGATGCAGAATTGTAGTTGTACATGTACATCTGAAGGAGGCATCTTGTTTTATGATATATTCGGATAGGACGGTGTCGTAATTTATGATGCTGGTGCTAATTCTGATTATGCTGTGGCTGAAAAAACAATGCGGAGGAGGAGGAGGAGGAGAAGGAGGAGGATGAGGATGAGGACGATGCTGCTGATGATGTTCAGGCTGATAATGTTGTGGCTGAAGATGATAACAATGATGATGGAGAGGATGTGGAAGAGGAAGACGTCGTCGATGATGATGATGGTGATTATGATGATGATGATGAGGAGGAGGATAATGAAGGGGAGAATGAGGATGAGGATGAGGATGATGTGGCTAACTCTTATGATAGCAATGTATAGGGTGGTTCTGTTGATAATATTTAATGATACTACTACCATCGCACATGTCTTGTTTCATGTACATATTCAATCATATGCATTCGTTATCACATCTGCAGAGCCATTAATTATCTGTGTACCCCACATTGTTAAAAATAAGGCCTTTAATTACTTAAACCGTGAAACAATACACTTAAATAGTAACGTTTTCAGATTTAAATTCATGTCAGGTATCACTATACTTTCTATCAATAATTGCATTTAAGCTTCACTTTTCGAAGAAAAAAATGTGGAACTTTATTGTCATGACTCTTTCGTCAGGATCGGTGTTGGATAATCGTTTGTTAAGGTCCGTTTATACACAGCGCGAACGCGAACGCGCCCAACGCGAACACGAACGCGAACGCGACTTTTTAGCAGTTTTGCCATTCAAATAGAGCACGAACCCGCACGCGGAATACCGTCGAAGGTTTTCGAGGCGACTCGTTTTTTCCTTCTAAAAATTTGATCATTTAGAATCATGGAGTCAGACACGGAGGAACTTGTAGTTTTGTACTTGTACACAAAACGTAGGAAAAGAAAGAGGCGTGTTTCCGTGCATGAGCTTTTACAAAGACGACATGAATTTGGAGAGTTATTTTTTCTACTTCAATAATTATGCCTTCTGATATGTCCATTTTGAAGCAATGTTGACTATAAAAAGTGTCAAGTTATTTATGGAAACTGTCACGAAACTGACATTTCTATTTGTGGAAACGATGCCAGGAAAATACTTGCTGATTGGAAAATAGCAAAAAAGCCGCGCGATCTTCTGAAAAATTCGCTCTGTGGGCAATCAAGGCGGTCGTTCGCGCGAACAAAAAATTGTTCGCGTTCGCACTCTATTTGAACGGTTCTTCTACAAATAACTAAACTATTCCAGGACGAAAAACCGCGTTCGCGTTCGCGGTCGCGTTCGCGCTCTGTATAAACGGACCCTTAGTACTATTGCAACAAAACCGTTAAAATATTCACTTCAAACTTGGAATACACGTTTGATCACAATCAAAAGGGTAAAAACAATTTCAAAGGATGGGTAAACCGTTATATCAATTCTGGACAAGAGTTATGCCCCTTTTTCGTCTTAGCCGTTTCATTACGCTTTAGCACTGAAAAAAGGTGTGGCGCACTATCTAAGGACAGTTTTTGTTACATATTTACGAATAAGGCAGTGGGGCCTACTGAGGGGTATTCAGTCACCAATAATACTTTCCTTGCATATACATAGTAAATAACTCTTTTTCAGATAAATGGGGAAAAAAAAAAACGATCATCCCTTTTTGGCTTAGATTCAGATCTGGTTGCATAAAATGATTGATTTGGTTATATTTATTTTATATTTAAGAAATATATAGATTATAATTAAAATGCATTTAACATTACCATGTGTTCTTTGACAATTTTTTGTTGTTGTCAAAAATGTCAAACCTGAAAGTTTTGACATTTTTGACATAAAAAGTACTAATGACTAAGTCATGACAAGAAATTAAAAGCAATGTATTTTTTAATAATACCTTTGCAGTCAGTATGAAATAAAGCTACCTATTATATAATTTAGGCAACCAGATTTGAAACTAAGCACAAAAATGTAATGCCGTTATTTTTTTTCCAGTTATCTGAAAAAGAGCCAAATCGCAAAGAGTACAAAGCACATCTTATTCCACAGACTAGACATGATATACTGTGTTGTTTCAAGCCATAATATATCTTCTCTGGCATGGATGTTAATTTATCACATAACCTACTGCGCGAGCGTGAGGTAACACTCATGCGTTATTTTTGGTAACACACTAGATAGCCATTGTAGTGTGACGTCATAAAATATGTGTAGTGTGTATGGCATTTCCTGATCACTTTTTTGTCGCCGTTTTAAGTATTTTGTTGTACAGTTTCATTTTAATAAATTAAAAATTAATATTTCAGTAATGTTATAAACGAATTTGTTCTCTTTTTATGGAAAATGATCGATCAAAGAGTGGAACTTTTTGTGCGGAATCTCCCAAACCGAATTACACATACGTCAAGGCCGACTGTTCATACTATAAAAAGATGATGCATTATAAAAAAGCTGATGATTTAGTTATGTAAGAAATATAATCTAATATTCGTGTTCATTAGATACTGAAAATATTACATCGTTTCGTATCAATTTTATTTAACTCGTTTAATATTTTCAGCATAGCACCTATAATGAACACTCATATCAGATCCTATATTTACCTTTTTCATAACACGTTGTTTTTAAAATACTACTAAAACGTATTCGTCGATTTCATTCAGAAGCTGTTAATATGACAAGACAAAAAAGAATGTTGTAAAGCAAAACGAAAAATGTTTGGTTTAAGTAAGATGCGATCCAGAGACCTCTTGAGTGGCAGTTTAGTGCTCCACTGTGGTAAGGTAGGGCAAAAAGCCCTCGGTGTAAGAAGCCTCTCGTAAAAATCTCCATAGATAATAGATTTACGTTAGGCACAGAGTCAGAATAGAAAAGGTGAATGTCAACAATAAGTAGAAAATACTATCTTTTTATTGATTTTTGCATATACTTGTTATAAATTATTGCGCATGATCATTCCACCGTAGACGAAATATGTACGCATGTTGACATGTAAACTTTGACTAGTCTTGTAATACACCACTCGGAACTCCTCGGGTAATTCCGTCAACGTAATCACCTCGGAAATAATGCTGCCGCCGCCATATTGACGAACTTCATTCAAAATGGCAATCGTACCTACTCGGCGATCTCCGGCAAGCTTCGGTGAGCCGAGTGCATGCAGGGCAATAACTGGTATATTACACTTTTACCAAATCCTGTTGGTAATATACATACAGTATCAACTAAGTTAAACATATTCTTCAACGAAGCAATCTGCTCTTCTTTCAAGGAGTGTTGAATTTCCATCATATTTAAAGCGTACTGCATGCACTTTGAAAAGTCAGCCATCTTTGTTTACATAATGCAATGAGAAGTTATTCGCCGGGGCAAATCACCAACTGGTGTATTCCTACAAATACATCCGAGGCGATATTTCCGAAGCTTGTCGGAGATCGCCGAGTAGGTACGATTGGTAATACACTAGAATGTGATTGTTCATCGTCGGCAACCACAGTATTTTCTTCCGTTACACTCCATACATACCTTGGGAAATTTGACTAGCAAAATCTCGTTTTCATGAATATGCATGAGGCAGGGGAGACCAATCTTCTTCCAATGAAATCGCATGTCACAATAAAATACTCTTCAATCTCAATGACGTCATACTGGAATTTTCTTACTAAAAATAGAAACCAACGCACATGTTTACTCATGGAGGTCGCCATTTTGAACGGTAAACCGAACCTTAGTCATAAAACGTAATTTCATTGGCTAGTTGTCCTTGGTGGTTTCCTTATGGCACCAATGAAACTGCCTCATTAATTATTCATGACTACGAGATTTTCTTAGCCAATTGTCCCACGGGTACATAACGCAGCATAGCGGAGTAATGTAACGGGGGATAACCGACGATGGTGATTGTTACGAAGTACACATAAGGTCGACACTCTATTCGGAAAGCCTCGATTTAATCGAAGGGTTCATTTTGGAGCAAGACGCCCCTCATTGCTTGGGGCAAAACGCCAACAGGGGGCGTCTTGTCGCAGCTCAATTTTTAATTGTTTCTAGTACACAGATAGGTATCCGTTACTTATAAATATTTAGTTATGCCATTTAATTTATAGATCTATGCAGGCAGTGGGTGCATTTTGCCTCTTGCCGAGGTGCGTTTTACTCCAAAGGTGGGGCAAAACGTCCCTTTTAAACAAATGAAAAATTTGCACTTTACATAAAATATTATAGTTGAAAAGGAAATGTTTACACTATCATACAGAGTAGTGTTAAGCTAATATGCACATACATTAAAAGTCCTTGAACCATTATTCTTAACCACTAATGTAACGACCGCAGGGGTAAAAATATAAGCGCTTCAAACCAGCCTCGCTGCTGGGTTAACTCTTTAGCGACGCGGTTTCAGCGGCTTCCCGATTTGCGCGGTTAAGCAACGGTTACCGTGGCCGGTGTACGGATGGGTGACCGTTGGGGAGCGCCGGCCTGCGTTACACTATAATAACAAAATACTTTGAGGGGAGCGTTTTTCCCCACCTTACTGTTCCACTTAGACATGTTCTATACATATTTGACATACCTGACGACCGCCATTATGCTTTAAATGTGGCATCCGACGGGTTGGGCCAGTGTTTTGTTGCCCAGCAACCAAATATAATACAGTAACCAGAAACGATGCCTCGAAATGTTATTTATTGGTGCCCTACAAGGCTGCGAAAAGTGGACCATAGCAACCTAACACCCGACCCGTCATTACAAACATGTATGTATTTATCAAAATAACATGTATGTATTTATCAAACTAACAAAACCACGCGACCACTCACTTTATAGTTTAGCTTATATCATTACTCGAACTATCCGATCTGAAGTTGTCTATTTTTAGCGAAAAATTCCATCGCGCCTATTTATAGATTTGAAACATTTGGAGCTTTTTATTTCACGGTTTGTAACGTTTAACAATTATGGTAGTGTTCAAAATCGAGTTTACTTAGACTAAACACTATTTTAAGAAGACTTTTTGCCCAGTTTCCACGCACACAAAAGATATTTATCTATATCACCTTTAAATTTCAACAATTCATATTATACGATTTGACCGGTATTTACCGGCGCTTGTCAGTTCATTTTAATAAACTTCTGACCAATTAGAAGACTTTTGTTAAGTCAGTCTTATACACCATACATTTCTTAAAATTGTGTTTGCCAATTACATTGTGAGTGTATTTGTTGTTGTTGTTTTGTTTCTTTTTTCTTTGCTGTTGTTTGTTTATTTGTGTGTGTGTGTGTGTGTGTGTGTGTGTGTGTGTGTTTGTGAGTGTGTGTGTGTGTGTGTGTGTGTGTGTGTGTGTGTGTGTGTGTGTGTGTGTGTGTGTGTGTGTGTGTGTGTGTGTGTGTGTGTGTGTGTGCTTAAGACATAAAATAGTGTAAAATAAAATTATCAGGCAAGGATAGTACTGAAAATGCAACTGTAACACTGTAACATTAATTAATTACCCGTTCTTTACTCACTACAAGTCGTAGCATGCCGAGAAAAAGCATGTTTAAAAAAATGAGTGGACGTTTAACTACAATGCATATTAATGGTACCCTCGTATAAAAATAAATAAATAAATAAAATAAAAAAATAACACTTTATGCACACGTTTATTCAATCACAGTTAAGTACAAAACAAAGTTGAACTACATATTTTTTGCAGAATGAATCACAGTATGCCTTTTTTCCATTTTAGATTTTTACACTGTAAATGTCAATAAATATATTTATATGGATTTCCAGCGGCTCTATGCTGTACACAAACAAACTTAGTCGGAGAGCCTCTATTAATTTCGCCTTTCTTTAGTATCATTTCAGTGGATTTAGTGGGTGAATATTTTGAACAGTTAAACAATGTGATAAAAAGTGCTTTCAACAAGCTACGATTATAATATAGTCTTCCTAGTTATTATGTGATAAACAACTGTTATTACTGCGACATATTTAGAAGACAGTAAAATTTTATACATAAATGCTAGAAGCTTAAACAAATGTTGTTGTTTTCTTTTATGCTGGCTGGCGGGAAGCTCCCTCGTTCAATTTCCAAACCCATGTTGTAGTACTTTTGCTACAAAAAGATTAGGGAGATCACTGCAAAGAAGACGGTGTTCCTTAATGGCGCCCATCATGTTTTTGTTTTTTGAAAATAATCCCGATGACGGTTTCCGTCTATGGTTTGTTGGCGCCGTTCTTGAGAGCGGTGCCTCTTATGAAATGTATTTTTATGGAGACGATAGTGTAGCAGTCACTTACACAATGTCAGAGGTGTTCCGAGATTTTCAGAGAAGAGAACCAAGCGTTCGTTTTTTTGACAGGGTAGCTTGCATCAATAATGTGTAGCTTGCAATTATAAAAAGGAGCATTAAAACGTAGCTGTTTGGCGAAGTATTGTTTAACAAAAGAAACCGAGTATACCTATTTTAGACTGCAGCCTGTAATAACAGATGTAGCAGAGAACAAGGAAAACAAACAATCTAGCAAAATACTCTACTTCCCATCAGAGTTATGATTTGTTAGTCTACTGTTAAATGTTTATGTAATTAATCAACTTGTAAGAGGGTGTTTAGTTCCCAGGATAGTCATCTTCTTGATTAAAGCGCATGCTCTCAACGACGCCTTGGATGTCTCCCACCTTAGCTCTTTCTTGTTTAAGATATTGGATAGTTGCGACACTGAAATTATCCGAGGACATCCGACTGACACAGACACCTGTTAGTTGTCTGGGTTACACAAATACACTGTGATCGCATCGATTGTTCCCTTAAATTTCATTAGATTCTCTGCGTGTCCTATCTGAAGTCCGCATTGCACGTTTCTTAGGTAACCATCGGCGTCTACCGTCGCTTCCGCATCTCCGTTGCTTCCAGAGAGCATACCGCCGTCAAATTTGTATACAAACTCTTTGCTGACTGAGTTGTCAATGTGAGGGACGTAGGTGTAGGCAAATTTCTTGGAGGAAGTGCCGACGCCGAAATATACATTCGTATCATCCTCAGAGACCATGATAGACGGTAAGTTGCCGCAGTCGCTATTGGAGACGAGTGCCCGAGCGAGTCCAGGCACGGAATGGTCTGAGGTATACTTGACTTTTATGACAACGGTGGAGCTATGCTCGAGGTTGGTGAAACGGGGGATAATCAGTCGGCTTGTGACGCCATTGAAGATGGCGACGCCGTTTTTGATCTCAACGTCTTCGTTGCCGACGTAGAATTGGTTTCCAGACATGTCCTGGTGGTCATTTGTGAAGGGCATGAACACTTCCGCGAGGCAAGTCTGTTTCTGAATAGGTGCTACAGACACGAATTGATGGCACTGGCAATTGGGGAGGTAGAAATGTGTCCCTGGGGGACACGGCATCTGAACGCGTCCCCAGCCGGTGACTTCTTGTTCGTACAGTTCCGGATGTCCAGCAACTGGGGACCTGTCGCAAATATCTTCCGGCGCTTTATCATTGAAGCAGGAATCGTAACAGGTTTGGTCAACATCGTCAATGCACCCCAATAAACGATCTAACAGCTGACCTTTTGGGCAACACTTTGGCATCGATTTGCCATCCAGACAGTACCAGTACCCACGACAATTGCCCTCTGCGGGATATATTGTGGCGCTCGGTTTGTTCAAACACTGATCCATTGGGCAGTTCACATCGGTTGTGGGCACGCATGCAAGGTTGCCCATGTCCCAAAAAGTGGAGAAAGCGCATTGCATAATTTCTCCAACCAGGTTACCAGAGGCATCGTAATGACACTGCACGAACTTGTCGCAGTCAGTTGGGTGGCTATTGTACCCGGCTCCGTTTACAATCGTGCAACCGGCGCACAGATCTACCTGAGTCAGTTGCTGAGATTGAACATAATGTCCAAGGGCAAAAACCAGGCTTAGTTGCAGAATATAGCTTTTCATTGTTATGTCCCTTGTTATTTCTGAAACGGAACAAATAAATTATGTGTGTGAGTTTATTTTTTTGCATCTGTTTACACTCAGTAATCATGCATATTTGAAACTTTTTTTCCTTCAGTCGTAAATATTTGTATTATACCGATAATGCCAGCTTCATTAGGCTGTGTAAATTGTTATTTTGGTCACTTATTTTTTTGTCTATGTTAATCAATAATACATTTTTGGATAAAGCTAAAGATTAAGATGAGATCCAGGTAAAACTGATTGAGGACAACCTGAGGAAAATATGTGGGTAGAACCACAGACAAACAAAGAGTCAGCTGAAAAGCTCCCTAACATTCGTGAAAGCATTAGTCCCTAATACGTATCGAACCCATAAGTTCTACAGCTATTCTTCAAGTTGGTTCATGGTGAGGAAAAACAGTGAAACATTCCGTGGAAGACCTTCATATTATAATAGTTTTTAAAAAAAAAATCTGTATTATGTAAAAAATTAATCGTTTCTGCGAAATAGAACCGTCACCTAGCAACGACATGTACTCATGTATTGTGAATTTGCAGTAATGTCAGATTTAAATTTATTAAATAAATAAATAACATGTAGCTGAATAAACTTCTCTCTCTCTCTATAGTCTTTAAATTAAAATTTATAGCAAATAATAAAACATAATAGACATAATCGTTATTCAATCGCACATTGAAGAAATGAAATCCAAACGTTTTATTTTTATGAAACTAGCTATAAGTTCTTATAACATATAAGAGACTTGGTAGGAAACAAGATAATAAACTAAACAGAATATTAATAATAATCCAGAAAATGTGTATTCAAAACAACACGTCGACGGTCTTGCGAACTTATTTATTCGGGTCTAGAATAAGTCTTTAGGCAGACAAATTCGTAATTATCAAAATGAATCGTAAAACGGTAAAGAAGCCGTGAAGGTGTTAATATGTTAAAATGATATGTCGTCGCAAACAAAATAAGATAAAAATTGTACTTACAAGTTTTGCGCTAATTTATCGTTTGTTTGCGCAATGTCGTCTGTCGATTACAGAATAAAACGTCTTCAGGCTGTTTCTTGTTTTTTTATTTGTAGAAAAGAACAGTATATATACGGCGGAGCGGTCGCATCAGAGCGTAAAAGTCACGCCTATCGGTTAACCGTAAACATCCGTCTATAACGTCAGCTAACATCGCTAAGTTGGCGTAACGTGAGAAACGTTTGCTAAAAATAACAACGACGTTGTGGGGATTGTCTGAAAATTAACCCCATTCGCTTTACCAGGTTTTTAACTCATGCGATTTGCATTTTCATTGGATAGATAGGCATCCTATCGTAAACATAAGAGAAAAAAGTGGTAAAGGATAGTTTTAAATTATATGCGTTTAAAGCTGTGTCTGTGATTTATGATTGTATTTGTTTATCACGTTAATAAATGCACGCGCGTCAAATTGCGTATTGTTATTGCCTTGTCACCTCTTTTCATACTGTTTGTATAGCTTTCTCTCAGTGCGTCGGTGGTTCGACTCAGTGTTTAAATTATGGCGTTGCTTTCTCTTATTTAAAGCAGTGAACGTCGTCATTTCAGGTTCGTAAAAACAAAACAATAAAAGAAAATTATATGGTATTTACGGGCATACTGTATAGCACCAGTGTTGTTTCTCTTTTATATAATTCGTTTTTTCTTTTTGACTGAAGATTAATTGAATAAAATTGACCGAATATTGAGCTAACCTATTACAAAACTAATGGTTGAAGTTTATCTAATGAAAGGTTTAGGCAAGTATCAAGCTGTTTCAGTAGACAGATATACTGCTTCCGCTTAGTAGCTCTTTTTTAGAAGAATATATCAAATTTTAAAGTAATTGGAAAGGTAATGTTCATTAGAAGCAGGTATATATAGAGCTCCAATCATTGCGATATCATGCCACTAAAATATATATCCCTCTCTCTCTCTCTCTCTTCTCTTTCTCGCTGTTTTTATGTCCCTTTCCCTGTCTCCCTCATTATCTTTTATTCCATTATGCCTATTATTGTACAGATATGTTGTGCTAGATAAACATTTCATTATTTTGATAAAATCTATAGGATGGAAATTTTAAAATGAAAGTTGTTTATCGTTGATTATGCCATAGTCTCCAACAAGGTGCTTGTATGGAGACATAGAAGGATGTGCATACTTGTGTCAAGCACAATTTGAAAAAAATATGCCCAGACCGAAATTATATGTTTCCTCCTTTACACACACACACACACACACACACACACACACACACACACACACACACACACACACACACACACACACACACACACACACACACACACACACACACACACACACACACACACACACACACACACACACACACACACACACACACATATAAGCATATGTGTGTGTTTATCACTAACTATATACAAATGGTTAGCAGAGCTTGGTTATCATGAATATATTCATGTAGTATTTGATAGGCCCCATATTCAACACTGCGCGGAAATTCAGCAGCGAAACGATTCGTTATATCATAATTCACTGAAAGAACAATAGCATACCATGCCAAAAAATTACGACATACAATTTTGGGTTTAGTTTAAACAGCTCGGATACAAGACACCAAGCGACAACTTTGTCTAGTGATATGGCTCTCTCGGTCCGTGTATATACCGTCTTTCCTTTTTTTTCTAGAAAGAAAAACGGGAAAGGTACAGAATGTTCTTTTTCTCTATCGATTTAAAAACAACAACAACAACATAAATATATGTATTCCAAACCGTTCTCATAACGTAAACATGTACCTAAAAAGAAAAGAAACCGTTTTTCTAACGTTAACATGTAGATTATAAAAGGAGAACTCTAATCGTTTCACAAAACGAAAAACGAGTGGCGCTGCGATCGGTTGGGTCTGTGTATATGCCGTCTTTTCTTTTTTCATTTTTTTAGTAAGAAAAACGGAAAAAAGTACAGAATGTTCCTTTTTTGTTTTTCTACATATGTATATCGAATTTAAACAAAAATATATGTATTCCAAACCATTCCCCCCAATATTGTTTGTGAGTTCGAAATCCGACCAAATTGAATTTGTATTTTATACAAGCATTTTTACTCTGTTAACCGCGTTTTATACCACTTCATGATCATGTGATTGGTTACTTTATTTAAGTAAATGGTGTTTTATACCACCGTTGCTAATCAGGCAAGGTACTGTTCGATGCACAGGCACTTGGTTTTAAGACTGACTGATTTGTTTCAATATTTCCGATTTTTTTATTCATCTTCCTATATAATGGTTTTAAGACTGACTGATTTGTTTCAATATTTCCGATTTTTTTTATTCATCTTCCTATATAATGGTTTTAAGACTGACTGATTTGTTTCAATGTTACCGATTTTTTTTTATTCATCTTCCTATATAATGGTTTTAAGACTGACTGATTCGTTTCAATATTTCCGATTTTTTTTATTCATCTTCCTATATAATGGTTTTAAGACTGACTGATTCGTTTCAATATTTCCGATTTTTTTATTCATCTTCCTATATAATGGTTTTAAGACTGACTGATTCGTTTCAATATTTCCGATTTTTTTTTATTCATCTTCCTATATAATGGTTTTAAGACTGACTGATTTGTTTCAATGTTACCGATTTCTTTTATTCATCTTCCTATATAATGGTTTTAAGACTGACTGATTCGTTTCAATATTTCCGATTTTTTTTATTCATCTTCCTATATAACGGTTTTAAGACTGACTGATTTGTTTCAATATTTCCGATTTTTTTTTATTCATCTTCCTATATAATGGTTTTAAGACTGACTGATTTGTTTTAATGTTTCCGATTTTTTTTATTCATCTTCCTATATAATGGATCTTGGTGAAGAGAAATTCTCTTAAAAGTGCATGGTCCTACGATGGACGTATTTACGTGAGATGTCTTGATGACTCGCGTGTTCAGGTCACATCAGACCAAGACCTCAAGACGCTGATTCCAACGAGCCACACCTCACAAGATGTTGCTTTTAGCTAAAGCATATCCAAACTAAACATGACTATCAATACATATCCCCACCATCCACAGTTATGTTTACCCCATACGAAGACTAAACATTACATCCATTGTTTCTGCTTTCAACAAGTGCATTGTCCTACATTTTAACCCTCACAATATCGAAATCGTACTGTTGAATGAAGAATGGCCAATACCATATGTGTACCAAAAGGCTACACATCTCTTAGAGTCGACTTCACACGATGTCACCTGGCTGACACTTATCCATAACTCACTACAATTTTCTCCTGAGTTTGTCGTCTGCAGCCGTATTCCCACACCCACCAATAAATAAGCTGATGACCATCATTTAGTTGCTAGTGCTTTAAGTTCCTCACATGGTAAACGGTATTTCTATTCGTGAGGCACTCAACATGAAAAACACACTTTAATTGCCAGACGAATTTACTATGCAATATTCATCCTGCCTCAATGTCCACGAATTTCTTGTCATTATTAACTTTCCAAGCTGCACACTTTTACGATATGAGTGAGCAGAACAGTGCATCACATGATGTACAAAACTACGATTTGTTTGAACTCAATTTTTGTCTTTATTGTTTGTTTTCATGCTTTCCGTAACGTGTCCATCTCAATTCGTTCTGTTGTTTGCATTTTTCTAGTTTTTTTTTACACTTTACATTTGTTGAAAGACTTGCATCGATGCGACGTTCTGACTGTCATACTACATAAATTTGTATGACCACTGGCTAAATTTAATCGAACACATTTGCTGCTCTACCATAATTGATAATTACTTTTAGCTGCATATGCTTTACTACTACTTTAGCAATTTGTTATTTCATTCTCTCTTTATTTTTTGCATGTACACTCTGGAGTGAATCAGCAAAACACATATTTTAGTTGTGTAGTTAGTTGGCGTGCGGCCGTTGGCCTGTTTTACTGTCGTACACACAAGACCTTGAATCACTCTTCATGGGAATTTGATATGTTTGGTTTACTGCAGCAACTAGCATACTCATTCATTTCTTCAATATCGTCACGAACAAGAATTGTCTGTTTTTTTAATGATCTGCTTTTCTTTGTTCACATTTTGACAATTATTATTTTGTTGTCGGGCGATATTGAAGAAAATCCGGGTCCCGAATTTAATAGTAACACATTTGGCATCTTAAGCATATTGCACTTAAAAATTAGAAGTATACGCAACAAATTAAGTTACATATTTGATTATCTTTCAGATCATGATATTTTATGTTTCACGGAAACCCACCTAGATAACCAAGTACCCGATTCACTCTTATTATCAGAATGCTCAGATTTGATTTTATATAGGAGAGATTATTCGGCAAGCTCAGGGGGGATAATTGTATATGTGCCTAACTCTATTTATTCACGTCGTCGTTTTGACCTAGAGTTACCGTCAGTTCATTCATTCAATATGGATAGAATTATTACTTAGATCGACAAATCAGTCAGTCTTAAAACCATTATATAGGAAGATGAATAAAAAAAATCGGAAACATTAAAACAAATCAGTCAGTCTTAAAATGACAATATGATTAACATAAAGGTTAATTTCATTCTTTTTTCATTCCGTAAAATGCATTTTCATTTCATCTGCATCCTTGTACCCACCTATATCAGAGAAAATGATAATAAAACGAGACGGAAGGATAGTAATGATCAGATGTTTTGTGAATATTACTTATGTTTTCACTAATAAAAAAGGGAAATCCGCCCAATTACAGTGGAAAAACCTAAAGTTGAGGGAAAAACTTAACTTTAAAATACTTGGTAAATATCGATCCTGAATAACTTTTTTTTATTTTTTTTTATTTCATTTCAAAACATATAAAGCACATACATACAAGTTTTCAACATCTAACCAACAAACGGCATACAAGTTATATTACATTATCTATGTTTACTTTCATTCTGAGAATATTTATAACACATAAGCATTTTGTCTTAATAAAGTCCAGTTTTAACCTTTTTTGTTTATCTAACAAAAAGGCCTTAGGCTAATAATTTTTTATACATTTATCAAAAAGTTCTTTGAGACAGTGCTTTAGAGTATTTTTTTCTTCTTTATGATCTCAAACTTTTTAATAGGTAGATATATAACAGTATAAAAATTAAATAATAACAAAAATAAAAGGGATCAAGCTTGGAGAAGTATATTTGGATATTGTTTGATTCTTTTGAATGTCTCAAAGTTCTTTTGTTTAAACAGGACAATACTGCATTCATTTATAAGTGTCTGCTAAGCAAGTACAACTGGAAAGGTTATCAAAAGAACTGTTATGCATAACATAGTTATTATAAGTGTTTCTTCTCATGACCAAAATTGGAAACCAAATTAATACCACTTCACATTGAACGTGAAAAAATAATAAAAAAGAAAATACTCAATAATTAATTGGCAAATAACATGTTGTAGGTATATTCTTTACCAAACTTTGCCAGAATCAAAATTATGATGTACTTAACACTGATAGCTTAAAGTAATCAAGAATAAGATCGGATTCAAAAGCAAGCCGGTTACAGGCACTTTTAACTTTTTAACAGGATTTGAAGCATAATTGGATCATACATCATATAATGAAGATAACAGTGAACACCATTACCCGGTCTATCACTGCTCTTACATCAAACAAAATGAGATTCTACTGCAATAAAGTAAATACAAAGAACAACAACAGTCTTGTCATAAGACAAGGTCTAAGTATGTGTATACTATTTACCAAACTGTGCAAAATATCATTACAAACAGAACCATGAAAACTAAAACATTCAAAAGCCAGAACTGTCCAGCTCAGAATTTTTACTTTACCACCTTTGGCACAATGAAATCAAAATCAAAATTTGCTAAGTCAACAGAAACAACAGCAAAGTAAAGAACTTAAAAAAATATGTAGTGGGTGTTGTAGAATGTAACTCCTTTACTAGACTTAAGCAAAACAGAGCTACTTTAATCTGGTCATGAAAGCGGTCTATATTTACAAGTTAAGGTCTGTAGAAAAGAATTGTAAAGTCGTAAACAAAATACTTAGAGATTATAGATTATAATTAGATCAAGATCAAAATTGTTGTCATCAGTAAAATGGGTAGATTATATGTTATCCTGTTTCATAATATCATTAATTAAAATAATAACTGCTCTCCAATATTTATCATTTATTTTCTGGTTCATATTTTCATAAGCAATGTATTGATCAGCTTTGTATTGATTTATTATATATCCCTTAAATACTTCCACATTGGGATGTTGGCTTTTTTCTTTAGTCTTAAATTTATAATACATAGCTAGTGTCAATATCAAGTTGATAACATTATGGACATATCTGTTTCCAAAAATAAAGTCCGTCTTTGACATTTGAATATTTAAGCTATGACAATGAGTATTGATAAGTGTAATTAATTCATGGCCAAAAGTCTTCACAAGATTACATTTATAGAAGAGGTGAGAGATTGTTTCTTCTTCTTGATGGCAGAGAGAGCATAAATTGTTATTTTATATTCATCATTTTAGGAGAGTATTACATGTAGTACCTAAAATTCTGTGACTTACTCTACTTTGGAACCACTATAAAAATGTACTTGGATGGCACTTAAAAGGTAACTTAAATAATTTTCAAATATCTCTACTTTTATCACCTAATTCCTTTAACCATTTAGTTACAGATCTTGGCTGTAAACTGTTTTTTTCACTATATTATCATACCTAATTCTACACCCTGCTTTTGTTTTAAGTAATAGTGAAACTGAAAAAAGGTAGCACTAGTTCCTCTAATTTATCTCCAAGATTATGGATTTTAACACTGTTTAAATAAGCTTTTACAAATGAGAGTATGCTTGCAAATAAACGAACAAGTTCTGAATAATAGTTTACAATTAAATTGTTATATTTTCAATGAAGCCAGAGTTATTCTTAGTTGTTTTCAATTACAAAGGTTATTGAACATAAAACTTATGTGACTTAGAAGCAAATAGTACAGATCCTGATCTAAGAGATCCCATTGAATCTAAGAGATCCCACTGGATCTGAGAGATCCCAGTGGATATGAGAGATCCCAGTGAGATCCGAGAGATCCCAATGGATCTGAGAGATCCCAGTGAGATCTGAGAGATCCCAGTGGATCTGAGAGATCCCAGTGGATCTGAGAGATCCCAATGAGATCTGAGAGATCCCAGTGGATCTGAGAGATCCCAATGAGATCTGAGAGATCCCAGTGGATCTGGGAGCTTCCAATTAGTGCTGAGAGATCCCAGTGGATCTGAGAGATCCCAGTGGATCTGAGAGATCCAAGTAGATCTGAAAGATCCCAGTGAGATCTGAGAGATCCCAGTGGATCTGAGAGACCCCAGTGGATCTAAGAGATCCCAGTGGATCAGAGAGATTCCAGTGAATCTGAGAGATCCCAGTGGATCTGAGAAATCCCAGTGGATCAGAGAGATTCCAGTGGATCTGAGAGATCCCAGTGGATCTGAGAGGTTCCAGTGGATCTGATAGATCCCTGTGGATCTGAGAGATCCCAGTGGATCTGAGAGCTTCCAGTGAGATCTTAGAGATCCCAGTGGATCTGAGAGATCCCCAGTAAATCTGAGTGATTCCAGTGAGAGCTGAGAGATCCTGAGAGATCCCAGTCGATCTGAGAGATCCCAATGAAGCTGAGAGCTTCCAGTGAGAGCTGAGAGATCCCAGTGAGATCTGAGAGATCCCAGTGAGATCTGAGAGATCCCAGTGAGATCTGAGAGATCCCAGTGGATCTGAGAGCTTCCAGTGGATCTGAGAGATCCCAGTGGATCTAAGAGCTTCCAGTGAAAGCTGAGAGCTTCCAGTGAAAGCTGACAACGTCCAGTGAGAGCTGAGAGATCCCAGTGGATCTGAGAGATCCCAGTGGATCTGACAGCTTCCAGTGAGAGCTGAGAGATCCCAGTGGATCTGAGAGATCCCAGTGGATCTGAGAGATCCCACTGGATCTGACAGCTTCCAGTGAGAGCTGAGAGATCCCAGTGGATCTGAGAGATCCCAGTGGATCTGAGAGATCCCAGTGGATCTGACAGCTTCCAGTGAGAGCTAAGAGATCCCAGTGGATCTGAGAGATCCCAGTGGATCTGAGAGCTTCCAGTGAGATCTGAGAGATCCCAGTGGATCTGAGAGCTTCCAGTGAGATCTGAGAGCTCCCAGTGAGAGCGGAGAGCTTCCAGTGAGATCTGAGAGCTTTCAGTGGATCTGAGAGATCCCAGCGGATCTGAGAGCTTCAAGTGAGAGCCGATGATGGAATCTATCAATCAGTCTGTCTGTCTGTGTGTGTGTGTGTGTGTGTGTGTGTGTGTGTGTATGGATGGATGGATGGATGCATGCATGCATGCATATATATACCTATGCCAAAGCTGAATAAACAACAAAATAATTAGTAACGAGTTAACTGCAAAACTCGTTACAACAGAAGATTGTACTAATATTTAGGTTATATGCAGTTAATTTCAAATTAAATTTAGAAAGAAAAAAATCGTAAACAATAAGCACATGTAGAATAATGTTTTACTACTCTCTGAACTTGACAAAATAAACTACACAAATACACACGAATATTGCATTAAGAAAAAATATGTTGCATTAAGAAAACAAACTTTCTGGCGTGTCAATCATATTTAAAGAGCATTTGAGCATTTTAGTTTGGACTCACCTCTCCAAGAAAGAAAAGTATTCAATTTTAGCCTGCCAATCACGAATATGGCTAATAATAATGTAGCTCTGTATTTGTCTGCTTGTAGTGATGGCAGATTATGATCTATGCTATTTCCAGATTTTGTAAGCAGTTGGTCTCTTTGCCTTTGCCTGTTTGTTTTTTGAAATCAAATATATGAGCAATTTAATTAAAATGTTTACAACCCCAGTGGACACATAGTGTCTTATGCATAGTCATTATATCAATAAAAGCTGATATAAATCATATAATTACATCAATGCAATATATATATATAACATGAAGAAAGCATAAGGAAAAATCACAAACACACATTAGTACAATATATAACAAAATAGGGACATACATATGTTTAAAATATCTAGACCATAAAATATAAAGAGTGTAATATTTTCACTACATACTGTAGTTAAACACTGTATGTAACTATGTATGTTTATAATTATTATAAAGTTAATTTTAAGCCTACTTGTTTAGAGTCAATTGTGGAAAGATCCTTTAACTAATATTTATCCCTCTCGACTGTCAAGCTCCTAGTTAGAACCAGAACTTACCTAGCCAGCTGCTAAAGCAATGTGCAGCAATAAGTCAAATTAAAGGACTAATATTTCATGGGTCGAGCCTGAGACCATCCTCTCTGGAGTCCAAAATCTTAATGAGCAAGCCAAAAACAATAATTATTATGATATATACAATAACCACACAGACTTGTATCAGTTTAATTAAACGTACAAGTTTAGTCAAGTTTAGTGAAGGCTGTAGTTTACAATACAGTGAAGGGAGGAGAATAGCAAAAATTGACTATTCATAAAGTGAAACTAGTGAAGCACATAAATATGGAATGCATAATCATCTTAAAGACATTTTACATTACACATAACAGTTTTGTCAGAATAACATATAGAACAACATCAATATATGGCACAAAAGCCCTATTTTTAATGTACTTAGTCACAATATTATGCAATTACTGCTTATACAGGTGCATGGCAATCAGCAAAAAAATCCATAAAGGAGCATGTGCAATTTTAATATGATGTTAATGATGACAAAAGAAAAAGACGAAAATCTGAACTGGTAACCTTGTTTTTAATTCACACATTCCACACACCTACAAAGTATTATCCAAGTTTTTTTTCTATCTCGAGTCAAAATACTTATAGCATTTCTTATTTTATCCATCTATCTTCCATTTTTATATAATAGGTTCAGAAACCTGTACCAATTTAATTTAAACATATTTTATAAAGTTGATTAAAGAAGACATTCTTTTAACCTATTTTCATCCCACTTGACATGTCAATGCCTATTTCTGTTAACTTATTGTATGACTGCCCAGTTTCTGGGTACAACAAGGACTCTGGTAGTTACTACTTGTAAAAAGTAGTAGCCAGTATTAGCAAAGTGTTAACCTTCATCAGTGGTTTACCGGTTTACCTTCCTGTAGTTTACTGATTAACCTTCCTCAGAGGTTAACAGGTGAAACCTTCCTTAGTGGTTTACCTGTTAACCTTCCTCTGTGGTTTACCGGTTACTTAACCTTCCTCTGTGGTTTACCGTTTAACCTTCCTCTGTGGTTTACCGGTTAACCTTCCTCAGTCGTTTGCCGGTTAACCTTCCTCTGTGGTTTACCGGTTATTCTTCCTCAGTGGTTTACCGGTTAACCTTCCTCAGTGGTTTACCGGTTAATCTTCCTCAGTGGTTTACCGGTTATCCTTCCTCAGAAGTTTACTGGTTAACCTTCCTCAGTGGTTTACTGGTTAACCTTCCTCAGTGTTTTTCCGGTTAACCTTCCTCAGCGGATTACCGGTCAACCTTCTTCTGTAATTTACGGGTTAACTTTCTTCTGTGGTTTACCGGTTAACCTTCCTCAGTGGTTTACTGGTAAACCTTCCTCAGTGGTTTACCGATCAACCCTCCTCTATGGTTTACCGGTTAACCTTCCTCTTTGGTTTACCGGTTAACCTTCCTCAGAGGTTTACCGGTGAAACGTTCCTCAGTGGTTTACCGGTGAAATCTTCCTCGGTGGTTTACCGGTTAACCTTCCTCAGTGGTTTACCAGTGAAACCTTCCTCATAGGTTTACCGGTTAACCTTCCTCAGTGGTTTACTGGTTAACCTTCATTAGAGGTTTACTGGTTGACCTTCCTCAGTGGTTTACCGGTTAACCTTCATTAGAGGTTTACTGGTTAACCTTCCTATGTGGTTTACCAGTTAACCTTCCTCAGACGTTTTACCTGTGAAACATTCCTCAGTAGTTGACCGGTTAACCTTCCTCAGTGGTTTACTGGTTAACCCTCCTCAGTTGTTTACCGGTATATTCCTCGGTGGTTTACCAGTTAACCTTCCTCGGTGGTTTACCGGTTAACCTTGGTTAACCCTCCTCTGTGGTTTACTGGTTAACCTTCCTCTATGGTTTACCGGTTAACCTTCCTTAGTAGTTTACTGGTTAACCTTACTCAGTGGTTTACCGGTTTAACTTCCTCAGAGGTTTACCGGTGAAACCTTCTTCAGTGGTTTACCGGTTAATCTTCTTCAGTGGTTTACTGGTTGACCTTCCTCAGTGGTTTACCGGTTAACCTTCCTCTGTGGTTTACCAGTTAACCTTCCTCAGTGGTTTACCGGTTAACTTTCCTCTGTGGTTTACCAGTTTACCTTCCTCAGAGGTTTTACCTGTGAAACCTTCCTCGGTGGTTCACCGGTTAACCTTCCTCAGTGGTTTACTGGTTAACCTTCCTCAGTGGTTTACCGGTTAACCTTCCTCGGTGGTTTACCGGTTAACCTTCCTCGGTGGTTTACCGGTTAACCTTCCTCTTTGGTTAACTGGTTAACCTTCCTCAGTGGTTTACCGATTAACCTTCCTCAGTGGTTTGCCTTAACCTTCGTCTGTTGTTAACTGGTTAACCTTCCTCTGTGGTTTACTGGTTAAGCTTCTTCAGTAGTTTACCGGTTTACCTTCCTCTGTAGTTTACCGATTAACCTTCCTCAATGGGTTACCAGTAAACCTTTCTCAGTGGTTTACCGGTTAACCTTCTTCAGTGGTTTACTGGTTAATCTGAATAATCTCACCACTGTATTTCAATGTACATGTGTCGATAAACTTCCCTTCCATTTGAGTTGTACAAATCTTGCTAGTCTACCATTGCATACAGTTTTGCACTTTATTAAAATAAGACAAGAAATGTTATAGTTATTTTCAAATATCCCCATTCAATATTCATGATGATCTTTTGGCAAAATAAATGAATGTGTAAGTAAAGGTCTCATTTACAAACACTTGGGACATGTTTTTAATTTGATTAACGATTTTTGTCTTTTGAGATATATGGGTCTTTGTAGCATGTGAAGATAAATAAACATTACTTTGTGATTGCACACTCTGACATACCATGTTTGTGTATAATTTTCCTAATAGATTACTTTGTTTTACCATTTGCTTATGAACAGCACCAAAATGGAAAATGTCGGATCACGTGTGAGGGAAAAGTAAGAGTTTGATTCACATATTACACTGTTAGACTGTTGTCACGTTTATAGAAGCATGTGGTCACAGACTGACAAGCTCCCCATTGATAATTAGTGGCTGAGTAGAACAGAGTTTGTATGTCAATTAATCTATCATGTATGTGACTTGAACCTAGTTAATTGACTGTCACAAATAAGTGATTGAACATAGACATTATCCAAAGGGAGTCTATATATTTTAATAAGCAGCAATAAACTGGTTACATAATGTGTAACCAGTTACCCTACATTGGAAGTAGTTAACTCAATAACCACTGCCATCCCTACTTGTAATCTATTACCAGCTTAAATAAATGATCTGGCTGATTAAAAAAGACATGTGGGTTATTACTAACTGTGCATTCTTGTAATCCATTGCTGGAAAGTTAAATTAGACATAAGCTTTGTCAGGTGGATATTTCATTGAAGATTATCTCTGTCGGTTTGCCTGCTGTCTGATCTTTAAGGTTCTCCCCATTGTCGGCTTAACTCCTCCCAGGCACCCTCATCCATGAGCTGGATATTGCAAGAGATATAAAATATCATTGATTCTATGCTATGTATTTTGAAGAATAAATATCTGTAATAAATCGCAGAGACTTAACATCAAAGAATAAAAGTTGATCAGTTTAGTTGCTATCAACCACCTGTTCTAGTTTGGGCTTTATTCAATACTGATGTTTGACAGATTTTTTTTGACATTTTGTGGGCATCATTCACTGATTCATCATCATTTTATTATTTTATACCAGATAGCCCTATGAAAACGAAATTATATAAAATTAAAAAACAAAATCAATCAAAGAAACAGAAATTCCATTCAAACACGGATTAAAATTAATTATTGCTGAAGACATTTATGTATTTTTAGCTATTTTATTTAGTTGGGAATAGATATAAACAAAAATACTGACGACATCCATCTGTTTTTGTCTCTCTTGCAGCAGGAACAATGATTACACCAAACGCATGGCCAACTCCTGCGAAACAAAAAACATCAATACACTTTATGGATCTACAGTTAACCTAAGTTTTATTCTACATCTCCTGGAGCCACAGCATCTTCAGCATTACAATCCTTAAAATTATCTTCATTATTAGCATTATTATCTGGCATTATCCTCTTTTTCCTCCACATAATATTCCTTATCATCAGCTGCTGCAAAAGCAGCATGTTTTTAACAAACAAAAATAATAAATTCTGCCATTTTCATTTATGATATATGCATATTCTTGCACATGTATCTACAATGAATATATTTTGAGTAGTAAATGTTTTGTACTTTTTATTTAATACCCACATCTAGAAAAATTAAGATCAAACAAACAAATAGCACAATCATAAACAAGAGGGTCATGGTAGCCCTTTATCGCTCACCTGATGACACAGGCTTTTAGTAGGCTCAAATCTGGCATCAAGTAATTAAGAGTTATTTACTTCAGAAATCTTTGGTGAAGATTGGACCATTAGTGTGGCCACTGGCTTGATAACATTTTCTAGAATTTTACCAAGTAATCTACTAAATCCACATGACCCCCTTCAAAACATATGTAAGATTTTTTATACTGGCAAACATTCTGGCCAAGTTTGGTGAAGATTGGGCCATCCATGTGGCCTCTAAGTGTTATCACAAGGTTTTTTCTTAAATTTGATCTAGTGACCTACTTTTTAACCCCAGGTGACCCAATAATAAACTCATCCAAGATTTCATGCATACAAACATTCTGACCAAGTTTGATGAAGATTGGATAAAAACGGTGGCCTCTAGTGTGTTCACAAGCTACAATGTTGACGACGGGCGCCGACGCAAGACGAAGCGGTATCACAAAAGCTCCCCTTGAGCACGCTGTGCGCCCTTGAGCACGTTGTGCTCAGGTGAGCTAAAACATGATACAAAAAGGGTAAAGATCTAATTCTGTAACTAATATACCCAATCTTAATGGGCAATCTTATTCTGTAACCAATCTAACCTATCTTACTGGAACCGGATTGAGTCCCGGGATTCCCGTACCTGGAGCCGACGCTCTACCGTTTGCGCTACCAGGTCCGGTCTACCCAATCTTAACTGACAATATCATTCTATAACTACTCTACCCAACCTAAAATGGCAAATCTCATTCTGTAAGCAATCTACCCTTTCTTCACTAGCAATCTCATTCTGTAAGCAATCTGACCCGTCTTCACAAGCAATCTCATTCTGTGAGCAATCTACCCCGTCTTCACAAGCAATCTCATTTGTAAGCAATCTACCCCGTCTTCACTGGCAATCTCATTCTGTAAGAAATCTACCCCGTCTTAACAAGCAAAATCATTCTGTTAGCAATCTACCCCGTCTTCACAAGCAATCTCATTTGTAAGCAATCTACCCAGTCTTAACTGGCAATCTCATTCTGTAAGCAATCTACCCCGTCTTCACTGGCAATCTCATTCTGTAAGCAATCTACCCCGTCTTCACAAGCAATCTCATTTGTAAGCAATCTACCCCGTCTTAACTGGCAATCTCATTCTGAAAGCAATCTACCCCGTCTTAACTGGCAATCTCATTCTGTAAGCAATCTACCCCGTCTTAACTGGCAATCTCATTCTGTAAGCAATCTACCCCGTCTTCACAAGCAATCTCATTTGTAAGCAATCTACCCTGTCTTCACTGGCAATCTCATTATGTAAGCAATCTACCCCGTCTTAACTTGCAATCTCATTCTGTAAGCAATCTACCCCGTCTTAACAGGCAATCTCATTCTGTAAGCAATCTACCCCGTCTTAACAGGCAATCTCATTCTGTAAGCAATCTACCCCGTCTTAACTGGCAATCTCATTCTGTAAGCAATCTACCCCGTCTTCACTGGCAATCTCATTCTGTAAGCAATCTACCCCGTCTTCATTGGCAATCTCATTCTGTAAGCAATCTACCCCGTCTTCACAAGCAATCTCATTCTGTAAGCAATCTACCCCGTCTTCATTGGCAATCTCATTCTGTAAGCAATCTACCCCGTCTTCATTGGCAATCTCATTCTGTAAGCAATCTACCCCGTCTTCATTGGCAATCTCATTCTGTAAGCAATCTACCCCGTCTTAACTGGCAATCTCATTCTGTAAGCAATCTACACCGTCTTCACAAGCAATCTCATTCTGTAAGCAATCTACCCCGTCTTCACAAGCAATCTCATTCTGTAAGCAATCTACCCCGTCTTAACTGGCAATCTCATTCTGTAAGCAATCTACCCCGTCTTCATTGGCAATCTCATTCTGTAAGCAATCTACCCCGTCTTAACTGGCAATCTCATTCTGTAAGCAATCTACCCCGTCTTAACTGGCAATCTCATTCTGTAAGCAATCTACCCCGTCTTAACTGGCAATCTCATTCTGTAAGCCATCTACCCCGTCTTCATTGGCAATCTCATTCTGTAAGCAATCTACCCTGTCTTCACTGGCAATCTCATTCTTTAAGCAATACCTACCCCATAGTCCGGCAGCTGGATATGGTTAACAGTTTTTAAAGTTATATACCTAAATCATCATATTGTACATGCAACAGAATCTTGTGTAAAGGTCAGTGTAAGGTTATTTCTGATGTGTAATATCTGGAATATTAAGAGCTAACCTCTGAACTTAAACTTCAATACTTACCTTTTATAACAAAAGTAACATCCACATCCACATCCGCATAAGAATACGCATAAAATGGCAATTAAAATCCATTGCCATGGAAAATGCTCTGGAAAAAAAGATCAGGACTGTCACTGATGTAATCAACATAGAGTTATCTCACAGTATTGAATCTTATACATATTAAGTGCAATATGGCTTCAAATAAAAAAAGATTTTCTTAGCACCCCTCATTTGTTAAAAAACAACAACAATTAAAGCACACTTTAATTGAAATGTTACAGTAATATGCCAGTCTATTTTATGTAACGAAGAAAGACCTTGATTAAACTGAGCCCAATGGCTATTTATGTTCCGGCAAGCATTTTATGACAATATATTATACCTAAAATGGCGTAAGTAACTTATTAACAAATTTATTTAAGGCACACTTTATTTTGATATCTGCGACAATGACTAATGGGGCCCATACAGAGCATCAACTTTCTATGTTTATCATTATGTACACAATTAACAAATTTAGTATCAAATCTTACAGCTGATAAGGAATTATTAAGTAAAATCATTAAGTAAAATCATCTGTTAGGACAAGAAGTTATTGAAATCATTTTTGGGCCAATCTATTTTTAGTTTATGGACACTTGTGCAACAGAACAAACATGCATACCAAACCTAATCAGTACACAAGGCATTTAATTTCAAATTTTATAAAAATAGAATTATGACCTTTGGAGGTTAATTTACTTTTGAAAAAAAAAGAGCTTCAGTGACCTTGACCAATCACTCTATATACACACACACGTACGCACGCACGTACATGCATACATGCGCGCGCGCACATACACACACACTCATTACTATCTTCACACAAACATGTAAGTTGGTAAATTCTGATAAAAATCAAAGCACTAAAAAGCGTTGATTGGACTATGTAATTTTTACCTGTAAACGATTACAGGTGTGCAAACAATGGTCACAATTATTTCGTAGTAATCTAAATGTACAACGCATTGAAAAGTGTAAAGAAGGCAAGTCTTCAGCTGCAAATAAACACTTCTTCTAAATGTAGATTATGCACTATGACAACCGCTACATCGGTCAACATCTGACAGAAACCATTTTAGTAAACATTCAATACTCTCTATATGATTTTGCATTTTACCTCAATAACAGTCTTAAACGCTCATACATGCTACAGGATTCGACCAAAATATACCGAGTTTGAACTTCTACTATCACATTTCTGTGATAAGAATCTAAAAATTCCTTGCGCGCAATTCCTCTCTGAATGCATGCTGACATGATACGAATGACCTCTGTCATTATATAACATGGTTCCGAGCCGCCGAAAGCAGTGAGCCTGCGTGCGGGATATCGGTAATAGATTATGTGTTTGCTCCCAGTTTCAACCTTTTTCTCCAGTAATTGAGTGATATTTCTGCGGAGCATTGTTAACTCATAGATCTGATGGTTAGTTTTTGTTGTTAAAATACATCGCAGTGACCAGTTATGCTCATAACAGCGACGTCCAGCTATTCTGGTGGAGAAAGAATATAAACAAATGTCTAGGTAGAACCACTGGCGCACGGCAGGTTAACTGGAAGGCCTTCCTCTATTAAGTCCTTTGCCCCGAATTCTCGAACCCACGCGGTAAAAGGCTCAGCGGTCAGAGGAGTAACAAGTCGCCCTCTTATAATTCTGCATTTCATGTGTATCTGAATTAAACAATATAAGTTCCAATTTAAACAGATAGCAATATTAATATTAACATCTGAAGCATGACCCAACACAATTGACGCGAATAGTCCACTTAGACAGACATATTTATTCTGTACCTGGACTACTTCCTCAGGCATGAATTTCTAACTGCAATTAGTCAAGGTCATGGAGGATCAATCCTGTGTGCTTCTGAAATCCACTTTTCTCGTAATTTCCGAAATCCAGTTTTCTAGTAACTTCCAGAATCCAGTTTTCTCGTAACTCTGGATGCAAGCGACACCGCCCAATTCCATTTACAGACAGACCAAAAGCAAAGTGATTGACGCATATACCAAAATGGTGATTCTTGCATTATAAATCTTCTCTAAGATTCCTTTGCAGAAATATAATAAAGAAACCATAAATTGCAGGTATGACTTTGACACTTTCAAAACATTACAAAACAGGCCCCGGTTTGGTTTCACTAAACTCTCCCCAGTCCCTTCCTAACCTCCACTTTTAGATTTTCGTCAACCTTTTTAGTTTTTCTTCTTGTTTCACCAAACACTTTGAGGATTATTTTTCTGGAGTTTTTCTCTAATATTTTAGGAACTCCGCTAGTTACCTCAAACTGTTTCCTCAAATATGGCACTAGTTAGCAAGATAGTACAAACGCTGACACAGAAAACAAAAGCGAAATTTCCGTCCGCGTGTTGATCCGTTGACTGAAAGAGATAGGAAGTGTTTTTAACCGTTTCGGTTCCATTTAACCACCATTGAGTATATAATCCGTCTTATTGCGCCAAGGCTTCAGACTTTAATCAATCGTTCCCACCCATTTGTCAGTCGCCCAACAAATGGTTTGTGCATTACAATTTTGTGTGTGTGTTAGGGTCACACTACCGACTGATTGGGGATTCGTTGGGTTTACCAGTTGCAAGTGTATCTAAAAGTGTCAAAACAGTTACAAAGTCCAGCTTGTCTTAATGTCAAACCGGGGCTCGATTAACAACTATGCACCATGGACACACACATTAACCTGACCATAAGGTTTCCACTTTAGATAGCAGATATACATTATAGAGGTGACCCTACTGGTTTACCAATAAATAGCTTCCATGTGCTGCCATAGGCACTGATAAGTTTAAGGCATCCATCTCTGAAGGCGAAGCTAATGCTGGCCGAAATCTGGAAATATGTGCTTTATTAACTCACCACTGTGTTTTTATTTTTTCAGTATATTTGGCTGAATTTTATATCAAATTAAACAGCTTTAATGAAGCATTTTAAATATCAAAACTATAAGTTATAAAAAAAATAACCAAAAAGTTACACTGTTCATTTCTGTTCAAGTATGAGTCAATAATTTTATTTATTTATGTGCATGTATCAACTTTAAATATAAAAGTATGAATTTCAAGAGCTTTCCGATGGTGTATAGCTTTTAATTTTCAGACCACGAATGAAGAAATTACAACAAAATAAACAAAACGCTTCTCTATAATTCATCTGAAAATTCCTTGAAGTCGCCATTAAAGATGGCTGCTAAGATAAAGGATCTTCACTTATGTGGAAACTATCTGTTACACGAGAGACGAACATTATAGAGAATGTGACCTTCTGGTTTCCCAAATACATGACAGACACAAATGCAAGTGATGACCATACTGGTCTCCAACTTACATCACAGACACACATTATAGAGAACATGGGCAGATCTTGCGTTAATGACATTGACAATGTTTTAAGTTATGCGTATCTTTCAAATAGATTTTAGCTATCTTTGTGTTGTTGCTTTTTTACTAAATCATTTCAGTTGTTTTTACCATTTAATCTTTACAATTATCTTTCAAACATATTTCATTCTAATCCGAATGAGTTTCTCACAATGCCTTTAAGTGTCAATATAGTTGCTATTGGTAAATCTATTCAAATGGGCCAATAAGAAATTCGAAGGTGTTGATTCTAATGTGTCTGACCACTGTAATGTCGCTTGCGTGGATTTGTATCGGAAAAAAATATTCTCTGAATTGACGTTATTAAAGGCAACTTGAAATATAACACAAATGTATCTTTAATTGATGACAATGTTCAGCAATACACCCTAAGTGCATGTAGTAAGAATGGAAACAAAGCAAATATAAGAAATGCACATTTTAAACATATTATCCTCCCAACTCCCACTCTATAACCAAGACCTTTAAAATTCATGAAATTGCCACAGAGACACAATAGCATGTTTCACAGTCCTAACGTGAAAAGTATCAATATCACTGCAATTGGATTGCATCAAATGCAAAAGTACACTTATACGATATATAATGTTCACACATAAGTTCACATACATTTAAATAGCTATGATTAAAGTGTTAATTTGTTTTGAATCATTCATTATGTGTCATATCAAGTGTCTCCCCAACAACTATCTTACCTGTCTAACATTGGGTGGCCATGGCAAACACGTGAAGAAATCCATTACCAAATTGGCTAAAGGGTCCTGTAATTCATTACCTGAGGATTGATATCACAGGCACAATTGATACAGAGAAGGTGACCATACAGGGTTCCACATTATACCAGAGACACACTTTATATTAAGAAAGTGATTGCAATGTATTGATATGAACCATTACAATTTGACACCTTCAGTGCTTTGATTATATTGATACCCTATAATGTAAAGATCTGCATAAATTCCGGTTTGATCTCATGTCGGCTTTTTTATCGTTCATTACATGGTGTCAGAATATCAGCATGTATCGGCTTAAATAATGCGTGATAGGTGAAAATAACTGTGAAAAGTTCACATTAATCAACGCTACAACAGAGCGGTGCGATGGCAACTAAAGGAATAAGTCCTCTACCAGAGTTTAATCCGACAGACTCGAACGTGTGCAAACGACTTGTACAAACCTGACGTCCAAATTCATCTGGATGCATTAGGACATGATGACAGGCCTGGCAGAAGGAAAGTCGGTTTGTTGCTAGCCAACATGGGCCGTGATTGTGTGAAGATAAATGAGTGGGCGCCCGCAGTCGAGACCGATGAAGCGAAAGGAATCGTCGGCAGACCAGCCAAAAATAAATATGACTTAGAAAATGTTTTTACCAAATTCGATCGACACTTCGGTGTTCAGAACTACAGGAATATCAAAAGAAAAGATTTTTTAACACAAAGAGGGACAATATGTCGAACATGGACTACATATCGGAACTGAAAAAGAAAGGCTGAGGTTTGTCAATATGAAGAACAGAAAGAAGGACTACTTTGTGACAGGATCATTAACTGGGTAAACGATAGGAAGTGTTGCATCAAAACTTCCTGGCTACAGAGAAAAACAAAAATTCTATTACGACCAACATGTCAAGGTCAAAGACACGATCTTCGACAGGGTGACGCAGTTAGAATTAACACTCCGTCTGGTTGGAAACCAGCTAAATACGTTCAGAGGGCAGAAACTCCAAGGAGACACATCGTCAATCTCCAGGTGAATCTTGTCGCAAATACAGGCATAATTCAGACACTTTGTTAAAGACGCAAAAACAACACATGTGATCAACACTAGTAGAAATTCCATTTGTGCCAGAACCAAATGAAACTAATCCACTTGGGAAACAGCAGGAAAACAATAACACAGAAAGGGTAACATCGAACATCGTTCCACCAGAGTCCAGAGAAACCAACCATGGGGAATGGACAAGTACAGGAAGACATGGTCAGAAAGAAAACGCGCTCTGGCCGAGTGATTCGAAGTCTAAAACAATTCAAAGACTTTGTATAGACATGTAACATCAGTCAATGTTTTACAGTGGCATATGCACAAGTGGTTAATGGACATAATAATTCCCAAGTGTTTTATTACCCAGTCATACCATGGGTATGATATACCTACCACCTAGTCATGCCATAGTTACTAGTTATTTTATACAGATGTTATTCCGGCGATTCTATGGAAGATACAGTTCTTACAATAAAATCTTAATTTTAATATTTGTCTTAATAAATTGAATTTTCGACCTTGATACACGCAGCAACTCCTATCTAAATTTTGCATGATCTTTAATTAATTACTTGTCAGTGTGTTCATATTGTTTTTGTTAAAGAAAAGTGGATGCAATGTATTGATATAAAACATTACCTTTTGACACCTTCACTGCTTTGATTAAATTGAGACTCTCTAATGTAAAGATCTGAATAAAGCTGTTTCCGGCTTGATCTCATGTCGGCTTGTTTATCGAACATTACAGTGACAATATTGGTTTCCAAATAACATCACACGCATACATTCTATATACAGAAGGTTGCCATACAGAATCCTTAATTACGTCACAGACACATTTATATAGAGAAGGTAACCATACAGGATCCCTAATTACACCACAGACACATTTATATAGAGAAGGTAACCATACAGCATCCCAAATTACACCACAGACACATTTATATAGAGAAGGTGACCATACAGCATCCCAAATTACATCACAGACACATTTATATAGAGAAGGTAACCATACAGGATCCCCAATTACATCACAGACACACTTTATATAGAGAAGGTAAACATACAGCATCCCAAATTACACCACAGACACATTTATATAGAGAAGGTAACCATACGGGATCCCCAATAACACCACAGACACATTTATATAGAGAAGGTAACCATACAGGATCCCCAATTACATCACAGACACATTTATATAGAGAAGGTAACCATACAGGATCCTTAATTACATCACAGACACATTTATATAGAGAAGGTAACCATACAGGATACCTAATTACACCACAGACACATTTATATAGAGAAGGTAACCATACAGGATACCCAATTGCACCACAGACACATTTATATAGAGAAGGTAAACATACAGCATCCCAAATTACATCACAGACACATTTATATAGAGAAGGTAACCAAACAGGATCCCCAATTACATCACAGACACATTTATATAGAGAAGGTGACCATACAGGATACCCAATTACATCACAGACACATTTATATAGAGAAGGTAACCATACAGGATACCCAATTACACCACAGACACATTTATATAGAGAAGGTAACCATACAGCATCCCAAATTACATCACAGACACATTTATATAGAGAAGGTAACCATACAGGATCCCCAATTACATCACAGACACATTTATATAGAGAAGGTAACCATACAGGATCCCAAATTACACCACAGACACATTTATATAGAGAAGGTAACCATACAGGATCCTTAATTACATCACAGACACATTTATATAGAGAAGGTAACCATACAGGATCCTTAATTACATCACAGAAACATTTATATAGAGAAGGTAACCATACAGGATACCTAATTACACCACAGACACATTTATATAGAGAACGTTACCATACAGCATCCCAAATTACATCACAGACACACTTTATATAGAGAAGGCAACCATACAGCATCCCAAATTACATCACAGACACATTTATATAGAGAAGGTAACCATACAGCATCCCAAATTACATCACAGACACATTTATATAGAGAAGGTAACCATACAGCATCACAAATTACATCACAGACACATTTATATAGAGAAGGTAACCATACAGCATCCCAAATTACATCACAGACACATTTATATAGAGAAGGTAACCATACAGGATCCCTAATTACACCACAGACACACTTTATATAGAGAAGGTAACCATACAGCATCCCAAATTACATCACAGACACACTTTATATAGAGAAGGTAACCATACAGGATACCCAATTACATCACAGACACACTTTATATAGAGAAGGTAACCATACAGCATCCCAAATTACATCACAGACACACTTTATATAGAGAAGGTAACCATACAGGATACCCAATTACATCACAGACACATTTATATAGAGAAGGTAACCATACAGGATCCCTAATTACACCACAGACACATTTATATAGAGAAGGTAACCATACAGGATCCCGAATTACATCACAGACACATTTATATAGAGAAGGTAACCATACAGCATCCCAAATTACATCACAGACACACTTTATATAGAGAAGGTAACCATACAACATCCCAAATTACATCACAAACACACTTTATATAGAGAAGGTAACCATACAGCATCCCAAATTACATCACAGACACATTTATATAGAGAAGGTAAGCATACAGGATCCCTAATTACAACACAGACACATTTATATAGAGAAGGTAACCATACAGGATACCCGATTACATCACAGACACACTTTATATAGAGAAGGTAATCATACAGCATCCCAAATTACATCACAGACACACTTTATATAGAGAAGGTAACCATACAGCATCCCAAATTACATCACAGACACATTTATATAGAGAAGGTAACCATACAGGATCCCTAATTACAACACAGAAACATTTATATAGAGAAGGTAACCATACAGGATACCCGATTACATCACAGACACATTTATATAGAGAAGGTAACCATACAGGATCCCTAATTACACCACAGACACATTTATATAGAGAAGGTGACCATACAGCATCCCAAATTACATCACAGACACATTTATATAGAGAAGGTAACCATACAGGATCCCTAATTACACCACAGACACATTTATATAGAGAAGGTAACCATACAGGATCCATAATTACATCACAGACACACTTTATATAGAGAAGGTAACCATACAGCATCCCAAATTACATCACAGACACATTTATATAGAGAAGGTAACCATACAGCATCCCAGATTACATCACAGACACACTTTATATAGAGAAGGTAACCATACAGGATCCCTAATTACATCACAGACACATTTATATAGAGAAGGTAACCATACAGCATCCCAAATTACATCACAGACACACTTATATAGAGAAGGTAACCATACAGGATCCCTAATTACACCACAGACACATTTATATAGAGAAGGTAACCATACAGGATCCCTAATTACACCACAGACACATTTATATAGAGAAGGTAACCATACAGGATCCCTAATTACACCACAGACACATTTATATAGAGAAGGTGACCATACAGCATCCCAAATTACACCACAGACACATTTATATAGAGAAGGTAACCATACAGGATCCCTAATTACACCACAGACACATTTATATAGAGAAGGTGACCATACATCATCCCAAATTACACCACAGACACATTTATATACAGAAGGTAACAATACAGCATCCCTAATTACACCACAGACACATTTATATAGAGAAGGTAACCATACAGCATCCCTAATTACACCACAGACACATTTATATAGAGAAGGTAACCATACAGGATCCCTAATTACATCACAGACACATTTATATAGAGAAGGTAACCATACAGAATCCCAAATTACATCACAGACACATTTATATAGAGAAGGTAACCATACAGCATCCCAAATTACACCACAGACACATTTATATAGAGAAGGTAACCATACAGGATCCCTAATAAAATCACAGACACATTTATATAGAGAAGGTAACCATACAGCATCCCAAATTACACCACAGACACATTTATATAGAGAAGGTAACCATACAGGATCCCTAATTACATCACAGACACATTTATATAGAGAAGGTAACCATACAGGATCCCTAATTACATCACAGACACATTTATATAGAGAAGGTAACCATACAGGATCCCTAATTACATCACAGACACATTTATATAGAGAAGGTAACCATACAGGATCCCTAATTACATCACAGACACATTTATATAGAGAAGGTAACCATACAGGATCCCAAATTACATCACAGACACATTTATATAGAGAAGGTAACCATACAGCATCCCTAATTACATCACAGACACATTAATATAGAGAAGGTAACCATACAGGATCCCTAATTACATCACAGACACATTTATATAGAGAAGGTAACCATACAGCATCCCAAATTACATCACAGACACATTTATATAGAGAAGGTAACCATACAGCATCCCAAATTACACCACATACACATTTATATAGAGAAGGTGACCATACAGCATCCCAAATTACATCACAGACACATTTATATAGAGAAGGTAACCATACAGGATCCCTAATTACACCACAGACACATTTATATAGAGAAGGTAACCATACAGGATCCCTAATTACACCACAGACACATTTATATAGAGAAGGTAACCATACAGCATCCCAAATTACATCACAGACACATTTATATATAGAGAAGGTAACCATACAGGATCCTTAATTACACCACAGACACATTTATATAGAGAAGGTGACCATACAGCATCATAAATTACATCACAGACACATTTATATAGAGAAGGTAACCATACAGGATCCCTAATTACATCACAGACACATTTATATAGAGAAGGTAACCATACAGCATCCCTAATTACATCACAGACACATTTATATAGAGAAGGTAACCATACAGGATCCCTAATTACACCACAGACACATTTATATAGAGAAGGTAACCATACAGGATCCCTAATTACACCACAGACACATTTATATAGAGAAGGTAACCATACAGGATCCCTAATTACATCACAGACACATTTATATGGAGAAGGTAACCATACAGGATCCCTAATTACGTCACAGGATCCCTAATTACACCACAGACACATTTATATACAGAAGGTAACCATACAGGATCCCTAATTACACCACAGACACATTTATATAGAGAAGGTAACCATACAGCATCCCAAATTACACCACAGACACATTTATATAGAGAAGGTAACCATACAGGATCCCCAATTACACCACAGACACATTTATATAGAGAAGGTAACCATACAGCATCCCAATTACACCACAGACACATTTATATAGAGAAGGTAACCATACAGGATCCCTAATTACACCACAGACACATTTATATAGAGAAGGTAACCATACAGCATCCCTAATTACACCACAGACACATTTATATAGAGAAGGTAACCATACAGGATCCCTAATTACATCACAGACACATTTATATAGAGAAGGTAACCATACAGGATCCCTAATTACATCACAGACACATTTATATAGAGAAGGTAACCATACAGGATCCATAATTACACCACAGACACATTTATATAGAGAAGGTAACCATACAGGATCCCTAATTACATCACAGACACATTTATATAGAGAAGGTAACCATAAAGCATCCCTAATTACATCACAGACACATTTATATAGAGAAGGTGACCATACAGCATCCCAAATTACACCACAGACACATTTATATAGAGAAGGTAACCATACAGCATCCCTTATTACACCACATACACATTTATATAGAGAAGGTAACCATACAGCATCCCTAATTACACCACAGGCACATTTATATAGAGAAGGTGACCATACAGCATCCCAAATTACACCACAGACACATTTATATAGAGAAGGTAACCATACACCATCCCTAATTACACCACAGACACATTTATATAGAGAAGGTAACCATACAGCATCCCTAATTACACCACAGACACATTTATATAGAGAAGGTGACCATACAGGATACCCAATTACACCACAGACACATTTATATAGAGAAGGTGATATATATACTTTATATAGAGAAGGTAACCATACAGGATCCCCAATTACATCACAGACACATTTATATAGAGAAGGTAACCATACAGCATCCCAAATTACATCACAGACACATTTATATAGAGAAGGTAACCATACAGGATCCCTAATTACATCACAGACACATTTATATAGAGAAGGTAACCATACAGGATCCCTAATTACATCACAGACACATTTATATAGAGAAGGTAACCATACAGGATCCCCAATTACATCACAGACACATTTATATAGAGCAGGTAACCATACAGGATCCCTAATTACATCACAGACACACTTTATATAGAGAAGGTAACCATACAGCATCCCTAATTACACCACAGACACATTTATATAGAGAAGGTAACCATACAGGATACCTAATTACACCACAGACACATTTATATAGAGAAGGTAACCATACAGGATCCCTAATTACATCACAGACACATTTATATAGAGAAGGTAACCATACAGCATCCCTAATTACATCACAAACACATTTATATAGAGAAGGTGACCATACAGCATCCCAAATTACACCACAGACACATTTATATAGAGAAGGTAACCATACAGCATCCCTAATTACACCACAGACACATTTATATAGAGAAGGTAACCATACAGGATCCCCAATTACACCACAGACACATTTATATAGAGAAGGTAACCATACAGCATCCCAAATTACATCACAGACACATTTATATAGAGAAGGTAACCATACAGGATCCCCAATTACACCACAGACACATTTATATAGAGAAGGTAACCATACAGGATCCCAAATTACATCACAGACACATTTATATAGAGAAGGTAACCATACAGGATACCCAATTACACCACAGACACATTTATATAGAGAAGGTAACCATACAGCATCCCTAATTACACCACAGACACATTTATATAGAGAAGGTAACCATACAGGATCCCCAATTACACCACAGACACATTTATATAGAGAAGGTAACCATACAGCATCCCAAATTACACCACAGACACATTTATATAGAGAAGGTAACCATACAGGATCCCTAATTACACCACAGACACATTTATATAGAGAAGGTAACCATACAGCATCCCTAATTACACCACAGACACATTTATATAGAGAAGGTAACCATACAGGATCCCTAATTACATCACAGACACATTTATATAGAGAAGGTAACCATACAGGATCCCTAATTACATCACAGACACATTTATATAGAGAAGGTAACCATAAAGCATCCCTAATTACATCACAGACACATTTATATAGAGAAGGTGACCATACAGCATCCCAAATTACACCACAGACACATTTATATAGAGAAGGTAACCATACAGCATCCCTTATTACACCACATACACATTTATATAGAGAAGGTAACCATACAGCATCCCTAATTACACCACAGGCACATTATATAGAGAAGGTGACCATACAGCATCCCAAATTACACCACAGACACATTTATATAGAGAAGGTAACCATACACCATCCCTAATTACACCACAGACACATTTATATAGAGAAGGTAACCATACAGCATCCCTAATTACACCACAGACACATTTATATAGAGAAGGTGACCATACAGGATACCCAATTACACCACAGACACATTTATATAGAGAAGGTGATATATATACTTTATATAGAGAAGGTAACCATACAGGATCCCCAATTACATCACAGACACATTTATATAGAGAAGGTAACCATACAGCATCCCAAATTACATCACAGACACATTTATATAGAGAAGGTAACCATACAGGATCCCTAATTACATCACAGACACATTTATATAGAGAAGGTAACCATACAGGATCCCTAATTACATCACAGACACATTTATATAGAGAAGGTAACCATACAGGATCCCCAATTACATCACAGACACATTTATATAGAGCAGGTAACCATACAGGATCCCTAATTACATCACAGACACACTTTATATAGAGAAGGTAACCATACAGCATCCCTAATTACACCACAGACACATTTATATAGAGAAGGTAACCATACAGGATACCTAATTACACCACAGACACATTTATATAGAGAAGGTAACCATACAGGATCCCTAATTACATCACAGACACATTTATATAGAGAAGGTAACCATACAGCATCCCTAATTACATCACAAACACATTTATATAGAGAAGGTGACCATACAGCATCCCAAATTACACCACAGACACATTTATATAGAGAAGGTAACCATACAGCATCCCTAATTACACCACAGACACATTTATATAGAGAAGGTAACCATACAGGATCCCCAATTACACCACAGACACATTTATATAGAGAAGGTAACCATACAGCATCCCAAATTACATCACAGACACATTTATATAGAGAAGGTAACCATACAGGATCCCCAATTACACCACAGACACATTTATATAGAGAAGGTAACCATACAGGATCCCAAATTACATCACAGACACATTTATATAGAGAAGGTAACCATACAGGATACCCAATTACACCACAGACACATTTATATAGAGAAGGTAACCATACAGCATCCCTAATTACACCACAGACACATTTATATAGAGAAGGTGACCATACAGGATACACAATTACACCACAGACACATTTATATAGAGAAGGTAACCATACAGGATCCTTAATTACATCACAGACACATTTATATAGAGAAGGTAACCATACAGGATCCCTAATTACACCACAGACACATTTATATAGAGAAGGTAACCATACAGGATCCCTAATTACATCACAGACACACTTTATATAGAGAAGGTGACCATACAGCATCCCAAATTACATCACAGACACATTTATATAGAGAAGGTAACCATACAGGATCCCTAATTACACCACAGACACATTTATATAGAGAAGGTAACCATACAGGATCCCTAATTACACCACAGACACATTTATATAGAGAAGGTAACCATACAGCATCCCAAATTACATCACAGACACATTTATATAGAGAAGGTAACCATACAGGATCCTTAATTACACCACAGACACATTTATATAGAGAAGGTGACCATACAGCATCCCAAATTACATCACAGACACATTTATATAGAGAAGGTAACCATACAGGATCCCTAATTACATCACAGACACATTTATATAGAGAAGGTAACCATACAGCATCCCTAATTACATCACAGACACATTTATATAGAGAAGGTAACCATACAGGATCCCTAATTACACCACAGACACATTTATATAGAGAAGGTAACCATACAGGATCCCAAATTACACCACAGACACATTTATATAGAGAAGGTAACCATACAGGATCCCTAATTACATCACAGACATATTTATATGGAGAAGGTAACCATACAGGATCCCTAATTACGTCACAGACACATTTATATAGAGAATGTAACCATACAGGATCCCTAATTACACCACAGACACATTTATATACAGAAGGTAACCATACAGGATCCCTAATTACACCACAGACACATTTATATAGAGAAGGTAACCATACAGCATCCCAAATTACACCACAGACACATTTATATAGAGAAGGTAACCATACAGGATCCCTAATTACATCACAGACACATTTATATAGAGAAGGTAACCATACAGGATCCCTAATTACATCACAGACACATTTATATACAGAAGGTAACCATACAGGATCCCTAATTACACCACAGACACATTTATATAGAGAAGGTAACCATACAGGATCCCTAATTACATCACAGACACATTTATATAGAGAAGGTAACCATACAGCATCCCTAATTACATCACAAACACATTTATATAGAGAAGGTGACCATACAGCATCCCAAATTACACCACAGACACATTTATATAGAGAAGGTAACCATACAGCATCCCTAGTTACACCACAGACACATTTATATAGAGAAGGTAACCATACAGCATCCCTAATTACACCACAGACACATTTATATAGAGAAGGTGACCATACAGCATCCCAAATTACACCACAGACACATTTATATAGAGAAGGTAACCATACAGCATACCTAATTACACCACAGACACATTTATATAGAGAAGGTAACCATACAGCATCCCTAATTACACCACAGACACATTTATATAGAGAAGGTGACCATACAGGATACCCAATTACACCACAGACACATTTATATAGAGAAGGTGACCATACAGGATGCCCGATTACATCACAGACACATTTATATAGAGAAGGTGACCATACAGGTTGCCCAATTACATCACAGACACACTTTATATAGAGAAGGTAACCATACAGGATCCCCAATTACATCACAGACACATTTATATAGAGAAGGTAACCATACAGCATCCCAAATTACATCACAGACACATTTATATAGAGAAGGTAACCATACAGGATCCCTAATTACATCACAGACACATTTATATAGAGAAGGTAACCATACAGGATCCCTAATTACATCACAGACACATTTATATAGAGAAGGTAACCATACAGGATCCCCAATTACATCACAGACACATTTATATAGAGCAGGTAACCATACAGGATCCCTAATTACATCACAGACACACTTTATATAGAGAAGGTAACCATACAGGATCCCTAATTACACCACAGACACATTTATATAGAGAAGGTAACCATACAGGATACCCAATTACACCACAGACACATTTATATAGAGAAGGTAACCATACAGCATCCCTAATTACACCACAGACACATTTATATAGAGAAGGTAACCATACAGGATACCCAATTACACCACAGACACATTTATATAGAGAAGGTAACCATACAGCATCCCTAATTACACCACAGACACATTTATATAGAGAAGGTGACCATACAGGATACCCAATTACACCACAGACACATTTATATAGAGAAGGTAACCATACAGGATCCTTAATTACATCACAGACACATTTATATAGAGAAGGTAACCATACAGGATCCCTAATTACACCACAGACACATTTATATAGAGAAGGTCAGGGCTAGAATTACAATTTTTTTAGGGCAAGGCAAGTGTTGCCTTGGACAGGGCTAATATTTTTTGGGCACTAAGGCAAGTTGCAGGGGCACCAAGGCAAGTATTTCCCTCTGAAAAGGGGCACCAAGGCTACTTCAGTTTTTCATCGAGTTTTAATGTAATTTCATGTCCTCTTCATTTATGATGCATTTTCTTGCTGAAGCTCTGCTCTAGTCATGCTAGTAAAAGAAGCCTTGAAGGCAGGAATGGAATCAAAGGGACTGTTTTCATTTTTTAGTCAACTGTCGCGGTTAACATGGTTAGTTAAACTTTCAGCAGTACAACTTGCCTTTATAAAAAAACAAACTAATACACCAGCTTATCAGTTTTTGCTTCTACCTGTAACCTGTGGAGAGTGTGCTGATTGAATCATTGAAAAAGTCCAGAGATGGAGTGGTGATTACAACAATTTGAAGATAATATATATATATATATATATATATATATATATATATATATATATATATATATATATATGTAAATAGTGGAAAGGCATGCAGTGACACATGTTTTTTTTTTCAATCTTGTATTTATACAGTGATTATGTATTATTCTGACTTCAAACAGACAAAATATTAAAGCTTTATTGTCCGGCATTCAATATAAGTCACCATGTTATTCAGCGTCTAAGTCTGGCGGGGCCAGGGAGAGAGCAGAACAGCTGGATGACATCACACTAAACGCCATGTAATCGACATGGCCTTTGACCCGCCCGCCATTTGCCTGCTGATTTGTATCACAATAGAACTAACGGTACCTGCGCTGATCTGTATGTTCAGTTTAACTTACCGAAAAAATGACGGAAGCTTTCGATGCAGCATTCGCTTTATCTGCCTGCTTTCTTTTTGTTACTCTGTCTTTTCGTGGCATTTCTTCAAAAAAAATTAAAAAAAATGCTGGCGTCGAAGGTTCTTTTGACAGGAAATGCCGGGGATTACCGATGATCATCTGCTTATTAATCGGTACACATCGGAAGGCAGTTCCAATCATAAAATTTACCCCCGTCATTACACTGCGATTGTAAGTGTTGACGTGGGAGTGGACACGTTAGAAACAATAGCCGGTAATTCGTTGGCTGGTAAATGAACGTAAGAAGCAGGAGGGGCTAATAAAATTATTATGGGATGCGCTTTTGTACCTCGTTTCTCGTAATACTTACGTAGTGGGAACTGCGTAGTTCTCTACTGCGCACATGGCCAGTGACAAGGTAAATTTGCGCGGCAGTGTCGGTTTTTGTCGCTTGCTTTATCATTCGTACTTACTCGACAACCTCCGGCAAGCTTCGGAAGATAGTGCGTCAATATTGCGGCGACATTGTCACATTATTATGACATAGTTATATTCGAGTCAATTTCGTAGACGAGGTGATCCGAGTGTTGCTTTATATTACTGAACAACGGCGAAAAAAGTCAACAATAGGAACTCGTTGTTTACATGTAATTTTATTTCATAATAAATGAGGGCACTGGTGCAAAGAGGGAGGGCATCCACAGCAACAATGTTGCCGTGGATATTGGCATTATTCTGAGGGCATTACGGCAAGTAAGGAGGGCAACCACGGCACGTGCCGTGATTGCCGTGGTGTAATTCGAACCCTGGAAGGTAACCATACAGCATCCCAAATTACATCACAGACACATTTATATAGAGAAGGTAACCATACAGGATCCCTAATTACACCACAGACACACTTTATATAGAGAAGGTAACCATACAGCATCCCAAATTACATCACAGACACACTTTATATAGAGAAGGTAACCATACAGGATACCCAATTACATCACAGACACACTTTATATAGAGAAGGTAACCATACAGCATCCCAAATTACATCACAGACACACTTTATATAGAGAAGGTAACCATACAGGATACCCAATTACATCACAGACACATTTATATAGAGAAGGTAACCATACAGGATCCCTAATTACACCACAGACACATTTATATAGAGAAGGTAACCATACAGGATCCCGAATTACATCACAGACACATTTATATAGAGAAGGTAACCATACAGCATCCCAAATTACATCACAGACACACTTTATATAGAGAAGGTAACCATACAACATCCCAAATTACATCACAAACACACTTTATATAGAGAAGGTAACCATACAGCATCCCAAATTACATCACAGACACATTTATATAGAGAAGGTAAGCATACAGGATCCCTAATTACAACACAGACACATTTATATAGAGAAGGTAACCATACAGGATACCCGATTACATCACAGACACACTTTACATAGAGAAGGTAACCATACAGCATCCCAAATTACATCACAGACACACTTTATATAGAGAAGGTAACCATACAGCATCCCAAATTACATCACAGACACATTTATATAGAGAAGGTAACCATACAGGATCCCTAATTACAACACAGAAACATTTATATAGAGAAGGTAACCATACAGGATACCCGATTACATCACAGACACATTTATATAGAGAAGGTAACCATACAGGATCCCTAATTACACCACAGACACATTTATATAGAGAAGGTGACCATACAGCATCCCAAATTACATCACAGACACATTTATATAGAGAAGGTAACCATACAGGATCCCTAATTACACCACAGACACATTTATATAGAGAAGGTAACCATACAGGATCCATAATTACATCACAGACACACTTTATATAGAGAAGGTAACCATACAGCATCCCAAATTACATCACAGACACATTTATATAGAGAAGGTAACCATACAGCATCCCAAATTACATCACAGACACACTTTATATAGAGAAGGTAACCATACAGGATCCCTAATTACATCACAGACACATTTATATAGAGAAGGTAACCATACAGCATCCCAAATTACATCACAGACACACTTATATAGAGAAGGTAACCATACAGGATCCCTAATTACACCACAGACACATTTATATAGAGAAGGTAACCATACAGGATCCCTAATTACACCACAGACACATTTATATAGAGAAGGTAACCATACAGGATCCCTAATTACACCACAGACACATTTATATAGAGAAGGTGACCATACAGCATCCCAAATTACACCACAGACACATTTATATAGAGAAGGTAACCATACAGGATCCCTAATTACACCACAGACACATTTATATAGAGAAGGTGACCATACAGCATCCCAAATTACACCACAGACACATTTATATACAGAAGGTAACCATACAGCATCCCTAATTACACCACAGACACATTTATATAGAGAAGGTAACCATACAGCATCCCTAATTACACCACAGACACATTTATATAGAGAAGGTAACCATACAGGATCCCTAATTACATCACAGACACATTTATATAGAGAAGGTAACCATACAGAATCCCAAATTACATCACAGACACATTTATATAGAGAAGGTAACCATACAGCATCCCAAATTACACCACAGACACATTTATATAGAGAAGGTAACCATACAGGATCCCTAATTACATCACAGACACACTTTATATAGAGAAGGTAACCATACAGCATCCCTAATTACATCACAGACACACTTTATATAGAGAAGGTAACCATACAGCATCCCAAATTACACCACAGACACATTTATATAGAGAAGGTAACCATACAGGATCCTTAATTACATCACAGACACATTTATATAGAGAAGGTAACCATACAGGATCCCTAGTTACACCACAGACACATTTATATAGAGAAGGTAACCATACAGGATCCCTAATTACACCACAGACACATTTATATAGAGAAGGTAACCATACAGGATCCCTAATTACATCACAGACACACTTTATATAGAGAAGGTAACCATACAGCATCCCAAATTACATCACAGACACATTTATATACAGAAGGTAACCATACAGCATCCCAAATTACATCACAGACACACTTTATATAGAGAAGGTAACCATACAGGATCCCTAATTACATCACAGACACATTTATATAGAGAAGGTAACCATACAGCATCCCAAATTACATCACAGACACACTTATATAGAGAAGGTAACCATACAGGATCCCTAATTACACCACAGACACATTTATATAGTGAAGGTAACCATACAGGATCCCTAATTACACCACAGACACAATTATATAGAGAAGGTAACCATACAGGATCCCTAATTACACCACAGACACATTTATATAGAGAAGGTGACCATACAGCATCCCAAATTACACCACAGACACATTTATATAGAGAAGGTAACCATACAGGATCCCTAATTACACCACAGACACATTTATATAGAGAAGGTGACCATACAGCATCCCAAATTACACCACAGACACATTTATATAGAGAAGGTAACCATACAGCATCCCTAATTACACGACAGACACATTTATATAGAGAAGGTAACCATACTGCATCCCTAATTACACCACAGACACATTTATATAGAGAAGGTAACCATACAGGATCCCTAATTACATCACAGACACATTTATATAGAGAAGGTAACCATACAGCATCCTAAATAATTACATCACAGACACATTTATATAGAGAAGGTAACCATACAGCATCCTAAATTACACCACAGACACATTTATATAGAGAAGGTAACCATACAGGATCCCTAATAAAATCACAGACACATTTATATAGAGAAGGTAACCATACAGCATCCCAAATTACACCACAGACACATTTATATAGACAAGGTAACCATACAGGATCCCTAATTACATCACAGACACATTTATATAGAGAAGGTAACCATACAGGATCCCTAATTACATCACAGACACATTTATATAGAGAAGGTAACCATACAGGATCCCTAATTACATCACAGACACATTTATATAGAGAAGGTAACCATACAGGATCCCTAATTACATCACAGACACATTTATATAGAGAAGGTAACCATACAGGATCCCAAATTACATCACAGACACATTTATATAGAGAAGGTAACCATACAGCATCCCTAATTACATCACAGACACATTAATATAGAGAAGGTAACCATACAGGATCCCTAATTACATCACAGACACATTTATATACAGAAGGTAACCATACAGGATCCCTAATTACGTCACAGGATCCCTAATTACACCACAGACACATTTATATACAGAAGGTAACCATACAGGATCCCTAATTACACCACAGACACATTTATATAGAGAAGGTAACCATACAGCATCCCAAATTACACCACAGACACATTTATATAGAGAAGGTAACCATACAGGATCCCCAATTACACCACAGACACATTTATATAGAGAAGGTAACCATACAGCATCCCAAATTACACCACAGACACATTTATATAGAGAAGGTAACCATACAGGATCCCTAATTACACCACAGACACATTTATATAGAGAAGGTAACCATACAGCATCCCTAATTACACCACAGACACATTTATATAGAGAAGGTAACCATACAGGATCCCTAATTACATCACAGACACATTTATATAGAGAAGGTAACCATACAGGATCCCTAATTACATCACAGACACATTTATATAGAGAAGGTAACCATACAGGATCCATAATTACACCACAGACACATTTATATAGAGAAGGTAACCATACAGGATCCCTAATTACATCACAGACACATTTATATAGAGAAGGTAACCATAAAGCATCACTAATTACATCACAGACACATTTATATAGAGAAGGTGACCATACAGCATCCCAAATTACACCACAGACACATTTATATAGAGAAGGTAACCATACAGCATCCCTTATTACACCACATACACATTTATATAGAGAAGGTAACCATACAGCATCCCTAATTACACCACAGGCACATTTATATAGAGAAGGTGACCATACAGCATCCCAAATTACACCACAGACACATTTATATAGAGAAGGTAACCATACACCATCCCTAATTACACCACAGACACATTTATATAGAGAAGGTAACCATACAGCATCCCTAATTACACCACAGACACATTTATATAGAGAAGGTGACCATACAGGATACCCAATTACACCACAGACACATTTATATAGAGAAGGTGATATATATACTTTATATAGAGAAGGTAACCATACAGGATCCCCAATTACATCACAGACACATTTATATAGAGAAGGTAACCATACAGCATCCCAAATTACATCACAGACACATTTATATAGAGAAGGTAACCATACAGGATCCCTAATTACATCACAGACACATTTATATAGAGAAGGTAACCATACAGGATCCCTAATTACATCACAGACACATTTATATAGAGAAGGTAACCATACAGGATCCCCAATTACATCACAGACACATTTATATAGAGCAGGTAACCATACAGGATCCCTAATTACATCACAGACACACTTTATATAGAGAAGGTAACCATACAGCATCCCTAATTACACCACAGACACATTTATATAGAGAAGGTAACCATACAGGATACCTAATTACACCACAGACACATTTATATAGAGAAGGTAACCATACAGGATGCCTAATTACATCACAGACACATTTATATAGAGAAGGTAACCATACAGCATCCCTAATTACATCACAAACACATTTATATAGAGAAGGTGACCATACAGCATCCCAAATTACACCACAGACACATTTATATAGAGAAGGTAACCATACAGCATCCCTAATTACACCACAGACACATTTATATAGAGAAGGTAACCATACAGGATCCCCAATTACACCACAGACACATTTATATAGAGAAGGTAACCATACAGGATCCCAAATTACATCACAGACACATTTATATAGAGAAGGTAACCATACAGGATACCCAATTACACCACAGACACATTTATATAGAGAAGGTAACCATACAGCATCCCTAATTACACCACAGACACATTTATATAGAGAAGGTGACCATACAGGATACCCAATTACACCACAGACACATTTATATAGAGAAGGTAACCATACAGGATCCTTAATTACATCACAGACACATTTATATAGAGAAGGTAACCATACAGGATCCCTAATTACACCACAGACACATTTATATAGAGAAGGTAACCATACAGGATCCCTAATTACATCACAGACACACTTTATATAGAGAAGGTGACCATACAGCAGCCCAAATTACATCACAGACACATTTATATAGAGAAGGTAACCATACAGGATCCCTAATTACACCACAGACACATTTATATAGAGAAGGTAACCATACAGGATCCCTAATTACACCACAGACACATTTATATAGAGAAGGTAACCATACAGCATTCCAAATTACATCACAGACACATTTATATAGAGAAGGTAACCATACAGGATCCTTAATTACACCACAGACACATTTATATAGAGAAGGTGACCATACAGCATCCCAAATTACATCACAGACACATTTATATAGAGAAGGTAACCATACAGGATCCCTAATTACATCACAGACACATTTATATAGAGAAGGTAACCATACAGCATCCCTAATTACATCACAGACACATTTATATAGAGAAGGTAACCATACAGGATCCCTAATTACACCACAGACACATTTATATAGAGAAGGTAACCATACAGGATCCCAAATTACACCACAGACACATTTATATAGAGAAGGTAACCATACAGGATCCCTAATTACATCACAGACATATTTATATGGAGAAGGTAACCATACAGGATCCCTAATTACGTCACAGACACATTTATATAGAGAAGGTAACCATACAGGATCCTTAATTACATCACAGACACATTTATATAGAGAAGGTAACCATACAGGATCCCTAATTACACCACAGACACAATTATATAGAGAAGGTAACCATACAGGATCCCTAATTACACCACAGACACATTTATATAGAGAAGGTAACCATACAGGATCCCTAATTACACCACAGACACATTTATATAGAAAAGGTAACCATACAGGATCCCTAATTACACCACATACACATTTATATAGAGAAGGTAACCATACAGGATCCTTAATTACATCACAGACACATTTATATAGAGAAGGTAACCATACAGGATCCCTAATTACACCACAGACACATTTATATAGAGAAGGTAACCATACAGCATCCCAAATTACATCACAGACACACTTTATATAGAGAAGGTAACCATACAGGATCCCTAATTACATCACAGACACACTTTATATAGAGAAGGTAACCATACAGCATCCCCAATTACATCACAGACACATTTATATAGAGAAGGTAACCATACAGGATCCCCAATTACATCACATACACATTTATATAGAGAAGGTGACCATACAGGATACCCAATTACATCACAGACACATTTATATAGAGAAGGTAACCATACAGGATCCCTAATTACACCACAGACACATTTATATAGAGAAGGTAACCATACAGGATCCCTAATTACATCACAGACACACTTTATATAGAGAAGGTAACCATACAGCATCCCTAATTACACCACAGACACATTTATATAGAGAAGGTGACCATACAGGATCCCAAATTACATCACAGACACACTTTATATAGAGAAGGTAACCATACAGGATCCCTTATTACACCACAGACACATTTATATAGAGAAGGTAACCATACAGCATCCCAAATTACATCACAGACACATTTATATAGAGAAGGTAACCATACAGCATCCCTAATTACACCACAGACACATTTATATAGAGAAGGTAACCATACAGCATCCCAAATTACATCACAGACACACTTTATATAGAGAAGGTAACCATACAGCATCCCTAATTACATCACAGACACATTTATATAGAGAAGGTAACCATACAGGATCCCTAATTACACCACAGACACATTTATATAGAGAAGGTAACCATACAGGATCCTTAATTACATCACAGACACATTTATATAGAGAAGGTAACCATACAGGATCCCTAATTACACCACAGACACATTTATATAGAGAAGGTAACCATACAGGATCCCTAATTACACCACAGACACATTTATATAGAGAAGGTAACCATACAGGATCCCTAATTACACCACAGACACTTTTATATAGAGAAGGTAACCATACAGGATCCCTAATTACACCACAGACACATTTATATAGAGAAGGTAACCATACAGGATCCCTAATTACACCACAGACACATTTATATAGAGAAGGTAACCATACAGGATCCTTAATTACATCACAGACACATTTATATAGAGAAGGTAACCATACAGCATCCTTAATTACATCACAGACACATTTATATAGAGAAGGTAACCATACAGGATCCCTAATTACGTCACAGACACATTTATATAGAGAAGGTAACCATACAGGATCCTTAATTACACCACAGACACATTTATATAGAGAAGGTAACCATACAGGATACCCAATTACACCACAGACACATTTATATAGAGAAGGTAACCATACAGGATCCCTAATTACATCACAGACAAACTTTATATAGAGAAGGTAACCATACAGCATCCCAAATTACATCACAGACACATTTATATAGAGAAGGTAACCATACAGGATCCCTAATTACATCACAGACACATTTATATAGAGAAGGTAACCATACAGGATCCCTAATTACACCACAGACACATTTATATAGAGAAGGTAACCATACAGCATCCCAAATTACATCACAGACACACTTTATATAGAGAAGGTAACCATACAGGATCCCCAATTACATCACAGACACATTTATATACAGAAGGTAACCATACAGGATCCCTAATTACATCACAGACACATTTATATAGAGAAGGTAACCATACAGGATCCCTAATTACACCACAGACACATTTATATAGAGAAGGTGACCATACAGGATACCCAATTACACCACAGACACATTTATATAGAGAAGGTAACCATACAGGATCCCCAATTACATCACAGACACATTTATATACAGAGGTAACCATACAGGATCCCAAATTACATCACAGACACATTTATATACAGAAGGTAACCATACAGGATCCCTAATTACACCATAGACACATTTATATAGAGAAGGTGACCATACAGGATACCCAATTACACCACAGACACATTTATATAGAGAAGGTAACCATACAGGATCCCCAATTACATCACAGACACATTTATATAGAGAAGGTAACCATACAGGATCCCTAATTACATCACAGACACATTTATATAGAGAAGGTAACCATACAGGATCCCTAATTACATCACAGACACATTTATATAGAGAAGGTAACCATACAGGATCCCCAATTACATCACAGACACATTTATATAGAGCAGGTAACCATACAGGATCCCTAATTACATCACAGACACACTTTATATAGAGAAGGTAACCATACAGGATCCCTAATTACACCACAGACACATTTATATAGAGAAGGTAACCATACAGGATACCCAATTACACCACAGACACATTTATATAGAGAAGGTAACCATACAGCATCCCTAATTACACCACAGACACATTTATATAGAGAAGGTGACCATACAGCATCCCAAATTACATCACAGACACATTTATATAGAGAAGGTAACCATACAGGATACCCAATTACACCACAGACACATTTATATAGAGAAGGTAACCATACAGCATCCCTAATTACACCACAGACACATTTATATAGAGAAGGTGACCATACAGGATACCCAATTACACCACAGACACATTTATATAGAGAAGGTAACCATACAGGATCCTTAATTACATCACAGATACATTTATATAGAGAAGGTAACCATACAGGATCCCTAATTACACCACAGACACATTTATATAGAGAAGGTCAGGGCTAGAATTACAATTTTTTTAGGGCAAGGCAAGTGTTGCCTTGGACAGGGCTAATATTTTTTGGGCACTAAGGCAAGTTGCAGGGGCACCAAGGCAAGTATTTCCCTCTGAAAAGGGGCACCAAGGCTACTTCAGTTTTTCATCGAGTTTTAATGTAATTTCATGTCCTCTTCATTTATGATGCATTTTCTTGCTGAAGCTCTGCTCTAGTCATGCTAGTAAAAGAAGCCTTGAAGGCAGGAATGGAATCAAAGGGACTGTTTTCATTTTTTAGTCAACTGTCGCGGTTAACATGGTTAGTTAAACTTTCAGCAGTACAACTTGCCTTTATAAAAAAACAAACTAATACACCAGCTTATCAGTTTTTGCTTCTACCTGTAACCTGTGGAGAGTGTGCTGATTGAATCATTGAAAAAGTCCAGAGATGGAGTGGTGATTACAACAATTTGAAGATAATATATATATATATATATATATATATATATATATATATATATATATATATATATATATATATATATATATATATATATATATATGTAAATAGTGGAAAGGCATGCAGTGACACATGTTTTTTTTTTCAATCTTGTATTTATACAGTGATTATGTATTATTCTGACTTCAAACAGACAAAATATTAAAGCTTTATTGTCCGGCATTCAATATAAGTCACCATGTTATTCAGCGTCTAAGTCTGGCGGGGCCAGGGAGAGAGCAGAACAGCTGGATGACATCACACTAAACGCCATGTAATCGACATGGCCTTTGACCCGCCCGCCATTTGCCTGCTGATTTATATCACAATAGAACTAACGGTACCTGCGCTGATCTGTATGTTCAGTTTAACTTACCGAAAAAATGACGGAAGCTTTCGATGCAGCATTCGCTTTATCTGCCTGCTTTCTTTTTGTTACTCTGTCTTTTCGTGGCATTTCTTCAAAAAAAATTAAAAAAAATGCTGGCGTCGAAGGTTCTTTTGACAGGAAATGCCGGGGATTACCGATGATCATCTGCTTATTAATCGGTACACATCGGAAGGCAGTTCCAATCATAAAATTTACCCCCGTCATTACACTGCGATTGTAAGTGTTGACGTGGGAGTGGACACGTTAGAAACAATAGCCGGTAATTCGTTGGCTGGTAAATGAACGTAAGAAGCAGGAGGGGCTAATAAAATTATTATGGGATGCGCTTTTGTACCTCGTTTCTCGTAATACTTACGTAGTGGGAACTGCGTAGTTCTCTACTGCGCACATGGCCAGTGACAAGGTAAATTTGCGCGGCAGTGTCGGTTTTCGTCGCTTGCTTTATCATTCGTACTTACTCGACAACCTCCGGCAAGCTTCGGAAGATAGTGCGTCAATATTGCGGCGACATTGTCACATTATTATGACATAGTTATATTCGAGTCAATTTCGTAGACGAGGTGATCCGAGTGTTGCTTTATATTACTGAACAACGGCGAAAAAAGTCAACAATAGGAACTCGTTGTTTACATGTAATTTTATTTCATAATAAATGAGGGCACTGGTGCAAAGAGGGAGGGCATCCACAGCAACAATGTTGCCGTGGATATTGGCATTATTCTGAGGGCATTACGGCAAGTAAGGAGGGCAACCACGGCACGTGCCGTGATTGCCGTGGTGTAATTCGAACCCTGGAAGGTAACCATACAGCATCCCAAATTACATCACAGACACACTTTATATAGAGAAGGTAACCATACAGGATCCCTAATTACATCACAGACACACTTTATATAGAGAAGGTAACCATACAGCATCCCCAATTACATCACAGACACATTTATATAGAGAAGGTAACCATACAGGATACCCAATTACATCACAGACACACGTTATATAGAGAAGGTAACCATACAGGATCCCCAATTACATCACAGACACATTTATATAGAGAAGGTAACCATACAGGATCCCCAATTACATCACAGACACATTTATATAGAGAAGGTGACCATATAGGATAGCCAATTACATCACAGACACATTTATATAGAGAAGGTAACCATACAGGATCCCTAATTACACCACAGACACATTTATATAGAGAAGGTAACCATACAGGATCCTTAATTACATCACAGACACATTTATATAGAGAAGGTAACCATACAGGATCCCTAATTACACCACAGACACAATTATATAGAGAAGGTAACCATACAGGATCCCTAATTACACCACAGACACATTTATATAGAGAAGGTAACCATACAGGATCCCTAATTACACCACAGACACATTTATATAGAAAAGGTAACCATACAGGATCCCTAATTACACCACATACACATTTATATAGAGAAGGTAACCATACAGGATCCTTAATTACATCACAGACACATTTATATAGAGAAGGTAACCATACAGGATCCCTAATTACACCACAGACACATTTATATAGAGAAGGTAACCATACAGCATCCCAAATTACATCACAGACACACTTTATATAGAGAAGGTAACCATACAGGATCCCTAATTACATCACAGACACACTTTATATAGAGAAGGTAACCATACAGCATCCCCAATTACATCACAGACACATTTATATAGAGAAGGTAACCATACAGGATCCCCAATTACATCACATACACATTTATATAGAGAAGGTGACCATACAGGATACCCAATTACATCACAGACACATTTATATAGAGAAGGTAACCATACAGGATCCCTAATTACACCACAGACACATTTATATAGAGAAGGTAACCATACAGGATCCCTAATTACATCACAGACACACTTATATAGAGAAGGTAACCATACAGCATCCCTAATTACACCACAGACACATTTATATAGAGAAGGTGACCATACAGGATCCCAAATTACATCACAGACACACTTTATATAGAGAAGGTAACCATACAGGATCCCTTATTACACCACAGACACATTTATATAGAGAAGGTAACCATACAGCATCCCAAATTACATCACAGACACATTTATATAGAGAAGGTAACCATACAGCATCCCTAATTACACCACAGACACATTTATATAGAGAAGGTAACCATACAGCATCCCAAATTACATCACAGACACACTTTATATAGAGAAGGTAACCATACAGCATCCCTAATTACATCACAGACACATTTATATAGAGAAGGTAACCATACAGGATCCCTAATTACACCACAGACACATTTATATAGAGAAGGTAACCATACAGGATCCTTAATTACATCACAGACACATTTATATAGAGAAGGTAACCATACAGGATCCCTAATTACACCACAGACACATTTATATAGAGAAGGTAACCATACAGGATCCCTAATTACACCACAGACACATTTATATAGAGAAGGTAACCATACAGGATCCCTAATTACACCACAGACACTTTTATATAGAGAAGGTAACCATACAGGATCCCTAATTACACCACAGACACATTTATATAGAGAAGGTAACCATACAGGATCCCTAATTACACCACAGACACATTTATATAGAGAAGGTAACCATACAGGATCCTTAATTACATCACAGACACATTTATATAGAGAAGGTAACCATACAGCATCCTTAATTACATCACAGACACATTTATATAGAGAAGGTAACCATACAGGATCCCTAATTACGTCACAGACACATTTATATAGAGAAGGTAACCATACAGGATCCTTAATTACACCACAGACACATTTATATAGAGAAGGTAACCATACAGGATACCCAATTACACCACAGACACATTTATATAGAGAAGGTAACCATACAGGATCCCTAATTACATCACAGACAAACTTTATATAGAGAAGGTAACCATACAGCATCCCAAATTACATCACAGACACATTTATATAGAGAAGGTAACCATACAGGATCCCTAATTACATCACAGACACATTTATATAGAGAAGGTAACCATACAGGATCCCTAATTACACCACAGACACATTTATATAGAGAAGGTAACCATACAGCATCCCAAATTACATCACAGACACACTTTATATAGAGAAGGTAACCATACAGGATCCCCAATTACATCACAGACACATTTATATACAGAAGGTAACCATACAGGATCCCTAATTACATCACAGACACATTTATATAGAGAAGGTAACCATACAGGATCCCTAATTACACCACAGACACATTTATATAGAGAAGGTGACCATACAGGATACCCAATTACACCACAGACACATTTATATAGAGAAGGTAACCATACAGGATCCCCAATTACATCACAGACACATTTATATACAGAGGTAACCATACAGGATCCCAAATTACATCACAGACACATTTATATACAGAAGGTAACCATACAGGATCCCTAATTACACCATAGACACATTTATATAGAGAAGGTGACCATACAGGATACCCAATTACACCACAGACACATTTATATAGAGAAGGTAACCATACAGGATCCCCAATTACATCACAGACACATTTATATAGAGAAGGTAACCATACAGGATCCCTAATTACATCACAGACACATTTATATAGAGAAGGTAACCATACAGGATCCCTAATTACATCACAGACACATTTATATAGAGAAGGTAACCATACAGGATCCCCAATTACATCACAGACACATTTATATAGAGCAGGTAACCATACAGGATCCCTAATTACATCACAGACACACTTTATATAGAGAAGGTAACCATACAGGATCCCTAATTACACCACAGACACATTTATATAGAGAAGGTAACCATACAGGATACCCAATTACACCACAGACACATTTATATAGAGAAGGTAACCATACAGCATCCCTAATTACACCACAGACACATTTATATAGAGAAGGTGACCATACAGCATCCCAAATTACATCACAGACACATTTATATAGAGAAGGTAACCATACAGGATACCCAATTACACCACAGACACATTTATATAGAGAAGGTAACCATACAGCATCCCTAATTACACCACAGACACATTTATATAGAGAAGGTGACCATACAGGATACCCAATTACACCACAGACACATTTATATAGAGAAGGTAACCATACAGGATCCTTAATTACATCACAGACACATTTATATAGAGAAGGTAACCATACAGGATCCCTAATTACACCACAGACACATTTATATAGAGAAGGTCAGGGCTAGAATTACAATTTTTTTAGGGCAAGGCAAGTGTTGCCTTGGACAGGGCTAATATTTTTTGGGCACTAAGGCAAGTTGCAGGGGCACCAAGGCAAGTATTTCCCTCTGAAAAGGGGCACCAAGGCTACTTCAGTTTTTCATCGAGTTTTAATGTAATTTCATGTCCTCTTCATTTATGATGCATTTTCTTGCTGAAGCTCTGCTCTAGTCATGCTAGTAAAAGAAGCCTTGAAGGCAGGAATGGAATCAAAGGGACTGTTTTCATTTTTTAGTCAACTGTCGCGGTTAACATGGTTAGTTAAACTTTCAGCAGTACAACTTGCCTTTATAAAAAAACAAACTAATACACCAGCTTATCAGTTTTTGCTTCTACCTGTAACCTGTGGAGAGTGTGCTGATTGAATCATTGAAAAAGTCCAGAGATGGAGTGGTGATTACAACAATTTGAAGATAATATATATATATATATATATATATATATATATATATATATATATATATATATATATATGTAAATAGTGGAAAGGCATGCAGTGACACATGTTTTTTTTTCAATCTTGTATTTATACAGTGATTATGTATTATTCTGACTTCAAACAGACAAAATATTAAAGCTTTATTGTCCGGCATTCAATATAAGTCACCATGTTATTCAGCGTCTAAGTCTGGCGGGGCCAGGGAGAGAGCAGAACAGCTGGATGACATCACACTAAACGCCATGTAATCGACATGGCCTTTGACCCGCCCGCCATTTGCCTGCTGATTTGTATCACAATAGAACTAACGGTACCTGCGCTGATCTGTATGTTCAGTTTAACTTACCGAAAAAATGACGGAAGCTTTCGATGCAGCATTCGCTTTATCTGCCTGCTTTCTTTTTGTTACTCTGTCTTTTCGTGGCATTTCTTCAAAAAAAATTAAAAAAAATGCTGGCGTCGAAGGTTCTTTTGACAGGAAATGCCGGGGATTACCGATGATCATCTGCTTATTAATCGGTACACATCGGAAGGCAGTTCCAATCATAAAATTTACCCCCGTCATTACACTGCGATTGTAAGTGTTGACGTGGGAGTGGACACGTTAGAAACAATAGCCGGTAATTCGTTGGCTGGTAAATGAACGTAAGAAGCAGGAGGGGCTAATAAAATTATTATGGGATGCGCTTTTGTACCTCGTTTCTCGTAATACTTACGTAGTGGGAACTGCGTAGTTCTCTACTGCGCACATGGCCAGTGACAAGGTAAATTTGCGCGGCAGTGTCGGTTTTCGTCGCTTGCTTTATCATTCGTACTTACTCGACAACCTCCGGCAAGCTTCGGAAGATAGTGCGTCAATATTGCGGCGACATTGTCACATTATTATGACATAGTTATATTCGAGTCAATTTCGTAGACGAGGTGATCCGAGTGTTGCTTTATATTACTGAACAACGGCGAAAAAAGTCAACAATAGGAACTCGTTGTTTACATGTAATTTTATTTCATAATAAATGAGGGCACTGGTGCAAAGAGGGAGGGCATCCACAGCAACAATGTTGCCGTGGATATTGGCATTATTCTGAGGGCATTACGGCAAGTAAGGAGGGCAACCACGGCACGTGCCGTGATTGCCGTGGTGTAATTCGAACCCTGGAAGGTAACCATACAGCATCCCAAATTACATCACAGACACATTTATATAGAGAAGGTAACCATACAGGATCCCTAATTACACCACAGACACACTTTATATAGAGAAGGTAACCATACAGCATCCCAAATTACATCACAGACACACTTTATATAGAGAAGGTAACCATACAGGATACCCAATTACATCACAGACACACTTTATATAGAGAAGGTAACCATACAGCATCCCAAATTACATCACAGACACACTTTATATAGAGAAGGTAACCATACAGGATACCCAATTACATCACAGACACATTTATATAGAGAAGGTAACCATACAGGATCCCTAATTACACCACAGACACATTTATATAGAGAAGGTAACCATACAGGATCCCGAATTACATCACAGACACATTTATATAGAGAAGGTAACCATACAGCATCCCAAATTACATCACAGACACACTTTATATAGAGAAGGTAACCATACAACATCCCAAATTACATCACAAACACACTTTATATAGAGAAGGTAACCATACAGCATCCCAAATTACATCACAGACACATTTATATAGAGAAGGTAAGCATACAGGATCCCTAATTACAACACAGACACATTTATATAGAGAAGGTAACCATACAGGATACCCGATTACATCACAGACACACTTTACATAGAGAAGGTAACCATACAGCATCCCAAATTACATCACAGACACACTTTATATAGAGAAGGTAACCATACAGCATCCCAAATTACATCACAGACACATTTATATAGAGAAGGTAACCATACAGGATCCCTAATTACAACACAGAAACATTTATATAGAGAAGGTAACCATACAGGATACCCGATTACATCACAGACACATTTATATAGAGAAGGTAACCATACAGGATCCCTAATTACACCACAGACACATTTATATAGAGAAGGTGACCATACAGCATCCCAAATTACATCACAGACACATTTATATAGAGAAGGTAACCATACAGGATCCCTAATTACACCACAGACACATTTATATAGAGAAGGTAACCATACAGGATCCATAATTACATCACAGACACACTTTATATAGAGAAGGTAACCATACAGCATCCCAAATTACATCACAGACACATTTATATAGAGAAGGTAACCATACAGCATCCCAAATTACATCACAGACACACTTTATATAGAGAAGGTAACCATACAGGATCCCTAATTACATCACAGACACATTTATATAGAGAAGGTAACCATACAGCATCCCAAATTACATCACAGACACACTTATATAGAGAAGGTAACCATACAGGATCCCTAATTACACCACAGACACATTTATATAGAGAAGGTAACCATACAGGATCCCTAATTACACCACAGACACATTTATATAGAGAAGGTAACCATACAGGATCCCTAATTACACCACAGACACATTTATATAGAGAAGGTGACCATACAGCATCCCAAATTACACCACAGACACATTTATATAGAGAAGGTAACCATACAGGATCCCTAATTACACCACAGACACATTTATATAGAGAAGGTGACCATACAGCATCCCAAATTACACCACAGACACATTTATATACAGAAGGTAACCATACAGCATCCCTAATTACACCACAGACACATTTATATAGAGAAGGTAACCATACAGCATCCCTAATTACACCACAGACACATTTATATAGAGAAGGTAACCATACAGGATCCCTAATTACATCACAGACACATTTATATAGAGAAGGTAACCATACAGAATCCCAAATTACATCACAGACACATTTATATAGAGAAGGTAACCATACAGCATCCCAAATTACACCACAGACACATTTATATAGAGAAGGTAACCATACAGGATTCCTAATTACATCACAGACACACTTTATATAGAGAAGGTAACCATACAGCATCCCTAATTACATCACAGACACACTTTATATAGAGAAGGTAACCATACAGCATCCCAAATTACACCACAGACACATTTATATAGAGAAGGTAACCATACAGGATCCTTAATTACATCACAGACACATTTATATAGAGAAGGTAACCATACAGGATCCCTAGTTACACCACAGACACATTTATATAGAGAAGGTAACCATACAGGATCCCTAATTACACCACAGACACATTTATATAGAGAAGGTAACCATACAGGATCCCTAATTACATCACAGACACACTTTATATAGAGAAGGTAACCATACAGCATCCCAAATTACATCACAGACACATTTATATACAGAAGGTAACCATACAGCATCCCAAATTACATCACAGACACACTTTATATAGAGAAGGTAACCATACAGGATCCCTAATTACATCACAGACACATTTATATAGAGAAGGTAACCATACAGCATCCCAAATTACATCACAGACACACTTATATAGAGAAGGTAACCATACAGGATCCCTAATTACACCACAGACACATTTATATAGTGAAGGTAACCATACAGGATCCCTAATTACACCACAGACACAATTATATAGAGAAGGTAACCATACAGGATCCCTAATTACACCACAGACACATTTATATAGAGAAGGTGACCATACAGCATCCCAAATTACACCACAGACACATTTATATAGAGAAGGTAACCATACAGGATCCCTAATTACACCACAGACACATTTATATAGAGAAGGTGACCATACAGCATCCCAAATTACACCACAGACACATTTATATAGAGAAGGTAACCATACAGCATCCCTAATTACACGACAGACACATTTATATAGAGAAGGTAACCATACTGCATCCCAAATTACACCACAGACACATTTATATAGAGAAGGTAACCATACAGGATCCCTAATTACATCACAGACACATTTATATAGAGAAGGTAACCATACAGCATCCTAAATAATTACATTACAGACACATTTATATAGAGAAGGTAACCATACAGCATCCCAAATTACACCACAGACACATTTATATAGAGAAGGTAACCATACAGGATCCCTAATAAAATCACAGACACATTTATATAGAGAAGGTAACCATACAGCATCCCAAATTACACCACAGACACATTTATATAGACAAGGTAACCATACAGGATCCCTAATTACATCACAGACACATTTATATAGAGAAGGTAACCATACAGGATCCCTAATTACATCACAGACACATTTATATAGAGAAGGTAACCATACAGGATCCCTAATTACATCACAGACACATTTATATAGAGAAGGTAACCATACAGGATCCCTAATTACATCACAGACACATTTATATAGAGAAGGTAACCATACAGGATCCCAAATTACATCACAGACACATTTATATAGAGAAGGTAACCATACAGCATCCCTAATTACATCACAGACACATTAATATAGAGAAGGTAACCATACAGGATCCCTAATTACATCACAGACACATTTATATAGAGAAGGTAACCATACAGCATCCCAAAGTACATCACAGACACATTTATATAGAGAAGGTAACCATACAGCATCCCAAATTACACCACATACACATTTATATAGAGAAGGTGACCATACAGCATCCCAAATTACATCACAGACACATTTATATAGAGAAGGTAACCATACAGGATCCCTAATTACACCACAGACACATTTATATAGAGAAGGTAACCATACAGGATCCCTAATTACACCACAGACACATTTATATAGAGAAGGTAACCATACAGCATCCCAAATTACATCACAGACACATTTATATATAGAGAAGGTAACCATACAGGATCCTTAATTACACCACAGACACATTTATATAGAGAAGGTGACCATACAGCATCATAAATTACATCACAGACACATTTATATAGAGAAGGTAACCATACAGGATCCCTAATTACATCACAGACACATTTATATAGAGAAGGTAACCATACAGCATCCCTAATTACATCACAGACACATTTATATAGAGAAGGTAACCATACAGGATCCCTAATTACACCACAGACACATTTATATAGAGAAGGTAACCATACAGGATCCCTAATTACACCACAGACACATTTATATAGAGAAGGTAACCATACAGGATCCCTAATTACATCACAGACACATTTATATGGAGAAGGTAACCATACAGGATCCCTAATTACGTCACAGGATCCCTAATTACACCACAGACACATTTATATACAGAAGGTAACCATACAGGATCCCTAATTACACCACAGACACATTTATATAGAGAAGGTAACCATACAGCATCCCAAATTACACCACAGACACATTTATATAGAGAAGGTAACCATACAGGATCCCCAATTACACCACAGACACATTTATATAGAGAAGGTAACCATACAGCATCCCAAATTACACCACAGACACATTTATATAGAGAAGGTAACCATACAGGATCCCTAATTACACCACAGACACATTTATATAGAGAAGGTAACCATACAGCATCCCTAATTACACCACAGACACATTTATATAGAGAAGGTAACCATACAGGATCCCTAATTACATCACAGACACATTTATATAGAGAAGGTAACCATACAGGATCCCTAATTACGTCACAGACACATTTATATAGAGAAGGTAACCATACAGGATCCATAATTACACCACAGACACATTTATATAGAGAAGGTAACCATACAGGATCCCTAATTACATCACAGACACATTTATATAGAGAAGGTAACCATAAAGCATCACTAATTACATCACAGACACATTTATATAGAGAAGGTGACCATACAGCATCCCAAATTACACCACAGACACATTTATATAGAGAAGGTAACCATACAGCATCCCTTATTACACCACATACACATTTATATAGAGAAGGTAACCATACAGCATCCCTAATTACACCACAGGCACATTTATATAGAGAAGGTGACCATACAGCATCCCAAATTACACCACAGACACATTTATATAGAGAAGGTAACCATACACCATCCCTAATTACACCACAGACACATTTATATAGAGAAGGTAACCATACAGCATCCCTAATTACACCACAGACACATTTATATAGAGAAGGTGACCATACAGGATACCCAATTACACCACAGACACATTTATATAGAGAAGGTGATATATATACTTTATATAGAGAAGGTAACCATACAGGATCCCCAATTACATCACAGACACATTTATATAGAGAAGGTAACCATACAGCATCCCAAATTACATCACAGACACATTTATATAGAGAAGGTAACCATACAGGATCCCTAATTACATCACAGACACATTTATATAGAGAAGGTAACCATACAGGATCCCTAATTACATCACAGACACATTTATATAGAGAAGGTAACCATACAGGATCCCCAATTACATCACAGACACATTTATATAGAGCAGGTAACCATACAGGATCCCTAATTACATCACAGACACACTTTATATAGAGAAGGTAACCATACAGCATCCCTAATTACACCACAGACACATTTATATAGAGAAGGTAACCATACAGGATACCTAATTACACCACAGACACATTTATATAGAGAAGGTAACCATACAGGATGCCTAATTACATCACAGACACATTTATATAGAGAAGGTAACCATACAGCATCCCTAATTACATCACAAACACATTTATATAGAGAAGGTGACCATACAGCATCCCAAATTACACCACAGACACATTTATATAGAGAAGGTAACCATACAGCATCCCTAATTACACCACAGACACATTTATATAGAGAAGGTAACCATACAGGATCCCCAATTACACCAAAGACACATTTATATAGAGAAGGTAACCATACAGGATCCCAAATTACATCACAGACACATTTATATAGAGAAGGTAACCATACAGCATCCCTAATTACACCACAGACACATTTATATAGAGAAGGTGACCATACAGGATACCCAATTACACCACAGACACATTTATATAGAGAAGGTAACCATACAGGATCCTTAATTACATCACAGACACATTTATATAGAGAAGGTAACCATACAGGATCCCTAATTACACCACAGACACATTTATATAGAGAAGGTAACCATACAGGATCCCTAATTACATCACAGACACACTTTATATAGAGAAGGTGACCATACAGCATCCCAAATTACATCACAGACACATTTATATAGAGAAGGTAACCATACAGGATCCCTAATTACACCACAGACACATTTATATAGAGAAGGTAACCATACAGGATCCCTAATTACACCACAGACACATTTATATAGAGAAGGTAACCATACAGCATCCCAAATTACATCACAGACACATTTATATAGAGAAGGTAACCATACAGGATCCTTAATTACACCACAGACACATTTATATAGAGAAGGTGACCATACAGCATCCCAAATTACATCACAGACACATTTATATAGAGAAGGTAACCATACAGGATCCCTAATTACATCACAGACACATTTATATAGAGAAGGTAACCATACAGCATCCCTAATTACATCACAGACACATTTATATAGAGAAGGTAACCATACAGGATCCCTAATTACACCACAGACACATTTATATAGAGAAGGTAACCATACAGGATCCCAAATTACACCACAGACACATTTATATAGAGAAGGTAACCATACAGGATCCCTAATTACATCACAGACATATTTATATGGAGAAGGTAACCATACAGGATCCCTAATTACGTCACAGACACATTTATATAGAGAATGTAACCATACAGGATCCCTAATTACACCACAGACACATTTATATACAGAAGGTAACCATACAGGATCCCTAATTACACCACAGACACATTTATATAGAGAAGGTAACCATACAGCATCCCAAATTACACCACAGACACATTTATATAGAGAAGGTAACCATACAGGATCCCTAATTACATCACAGACACATTTATATAGAGAAGGTAACCATACAGGATCCCTAATTACATCACAGACACATTTATATACAGAAGGTAACCATACAGGATCCCTAATTACACCACAGACACATTTATATAGAGAAGGTAACCATACAGGATCCCTAATTACATCACAGACACATTTATATAGAGAAGGTAACCATACAGCATCCCTAATTACATCACAAACACATTTATATAGAGAAGGTGACCATACAGCATCCCAAATTACACCACAGACACATTTATATAGAGAAGGTAACCATACAGCATCCCTAGTTACACCACAGACACATTTATATAGAGAAGGTAACCATACAGCATCCCTAATTACACCACAGACACATTTATATAGAGAAGGTGACCATACAGCATCCCAAATTACACCACAGACACATTTATATAGAGAAGGTAACCATACAGCATACCTAATTACACCACAGACACATTTATATAGAGAAGGTAACCATACAGCATCCCTAATTACACCACAGACACATTTATATAGAGAAGGTGACCATACAGGATACCCAATTACACCACAGACACATTTATATAGAGAAGGTGACCATACAGGATGCCCGATTACATCACAGACACATTTATATAGAGAAGGTGACCATACAGGTTGCCCAATTACATCACAGACACACTTTATATAGAGAAGGTAACCATACAGGATCCCCAATTACATCACAGACACATTTATATAGAGAAGGTAACCATACAGCATCCCAAATTACATCACAGACACATTTATATAGAGAAGGTAACCATACAGGATCCCTAATTACATCACAGACACATTTATATAGAGAAGGTAACCATACAGGATCCCTAATTACATCACAGACACATTTATATAGAGAAGGTAACCATACAGGATCCCCAATTACATCACAGACACATTTATATAGAGCAGGTAACCATACAGGATCCCTAATTACATCACAGACACACTTTATATAGAGAAGGTAACCATACAGGATCCCTAATTACACCACAGACACATTTATATAGAGAAGGTAACCATACAGGATACCCAATTACACCACAGACACATTTATATAGAGAAGGTAACCATACAGCATCCCTAATTACACCACAGACACATTTATATAGAGAAGGTGACCATACAGCATCCCAAATTACATCACAGACACATTTATATAGAGAAGGTAACCATACAGGATACCCAATTACACCACAGACACATTTATATAGAGAAGGTAACCATACAGCATCCCTAATTACACCACAGACACATTTATATAGAGAAGGTGACCATACAGGATACCCAATTACACCACAGACACATTTATATAGAGAAGGTAACCATACAGGATCCTTAATTACATCACAGACACATTTATATAGAGAAGGTAACCATACAGGATCCCTAATTACACCACAGACACATTTATATAGAGAAGGTCAGGGCTAGAATTACAATTTTTTTAGGGCAAGGCAAGTGTTGCCTTGGACAGGGCTAATATTTTTTGGGCACTAAGGCAAGTTGCAGGGGCACCAAGGCAAGTATTTCCCTCTGAAAAGGGGCACCAAGGCTACTTCAGTTTTTCATCGAGTTTTAATGTAATTTCATGTCCTCTTCATTTATGATGCATTTTCTTGCTGAAGCTCTGCTCTAGTCATGCTAGTAAAAGAAGCCTTGAAGGCAGGAATGGAATCAAAGGGACTGTTTTCATTTTTTAGTCAACTGTCGCGGTTAACATGGTTAGTTAAACTTTCAGCAGTACAACTTGCCTTTATAAAAAAACAAACTAATACACCAGCTTATCAGTTTTTGCTTCTACCTGTAACCTGTGGAGAGTGTGCTGATTGAATCATTGAAAAAGTCCAGAGATGGAGTGGTGATTACAACAATTTGAAGATAATATATATATATATATATATATATATATATATATATATATATATATATATATATATATATATATATATATATATATATATATATATATATGTAAATAGTGGAAAGGCATGCAGTGACACATGTTTTTTTTTTCAATCTTGTATTTATACAGTGATTATGTATTATTCTGACTTCAAACAGACAAAATATTAAAGCTTTATTGTCCGGCATTCAATATAAGTCACCATGTTATTCAGCGTCTAAGTCTGGCGGGGCCAGGGAGAGAGCAGAACAGCTGGATGACATCACACTAAACGCCATGTAATCGACATGGCCTTTGACCCGCCCGCCATTTGCCTGCTGATTTATATCACAATAGAACTAACGGTACCTGCGCTGATCTGTATGTTCAGTTTAACTTACCGAAAAAATGACGGAAGCTTTCGATGCAGCATTCGCTTTATCTGCCTGCTTTCTTTTTGTTACTCTGTCTTTTCGTGGCATTTCTTCAAAAAAAATTAAAAAAAATGCTGGCGTCGAAGGTTCTTTTGACAGGAAATGCCGGGGATTACCGATGATCATCTGCTTATTAATCGGTACACATCGGAAGGCAGTTCCAATCATAAAATTTACCCCCGTCATTACACTGCGATTGTAAGTGTTGACGTGGGAGTGGACACGTTAGAAACAATAGCCGGTAATTCGTTGGCTGGTAAATGAACGTAAGAAGCAGGAGGGGCTAATAAAATTATTATGGGATGCGCTTTTGTACCTCGTTTCTCGTAATACTTACGTAGTGGGAACTGCGTAGTTCTCTACTGCGCACATGGCCAGTGACAAGGTAAATTTGCGCGGCAGTGTCGGTTTTCGTCGCTTGCTTTATCATTCGTACTTACTCGACAACCTCCGGCAAGCTTCGGAAGATAGTGCGTCAATATTGCGGCGACATTGTCACATTATTATGACATAGTTATATTCGAGTCAATTTCGTAGACGAGGTGATCCGAGTGTTGCTTTATATTACTGAACAACGGCGAAAAAAGTCAACAATAGGAACTCGTTGTTTACATGTAATTTTATTTCATAATAAATGAGGGCACTGGTGCAAAGAGGGAGGGCATCCACAGCAACAATGTTGCCGTGGATATTGGCATTATTCTGAGGGCTTTACGGCAAGTAAGGAGGGCAACCACGGCACGTGCCGTGATTGCCGTGGTGTAATTCGAACCCTGGAAGGTAACCATACAGCATCCCAAATTACATCACAGACACACTTTATATAGAGAAGGTAACCATACAGGATCCCTAATTACATCACAGACACACTTTATATAGAGAAGGTAACCATACAGCATCCCCAATTACATCACAGACACATTTATATAGAGAAGGTAACCATACAGGATACCCAATTACATCACAGACACACGTTATATAGAGAAGGTAACCATACAGGATCCCCAATTACATCACAGACACATTTATATAGAGAAGGTAACCATACAGGATCCCCAATTACATCACAGACACATTTATATAGAGAAGGTGACCATATAGGATAGCCAATTACATCACAGACACATTTATATAGAGAAGGTAACCATACAGGATCCCTAATTACACCACAGACACATTTATATAGAGAAGGTAACCATACAGGATCCTTAATTACATCACAGACACATTTATATAGAGAAGGTAACCATACAGGATCCCTAATTACACCACAGACACAATTATATAGAGAAGGTAACCATACAGGATCCCTAATTACACCACAGACACATTTATATAGAGAAGGTAACCATACAGGATCCCTAATTACACCACAGACACATTTATATAGAAAAGGTAACCATACAGGATCCCTAATTACACCACATACACATTTATATAGAGAAGGTAACCATACAGGATCCTTAATTACATCACAGACACATTTATATAGAGAAGGTAACCATACAGGATCCCTAATTACACCACAGACACATTTATATAGAGAAGGTAACCATACAGCATCCCAAATTACATCACAGACACACTTTATATAGAGAAGGTAACCATACAGGATCCCTAATTACATCACAGACACACTTTATATAGAGAAGGTAACCATACAGCATCCCCAATTACATCACAGACACATTTATATAGAGAAGGTAACCATACAGGATCCCCAATTACATCACATACACATTTATATAGAGAAGGTGACCATACAGGATACCCAATTACATCACAGACACATTTATATAGAGAAGGTAACCATACAGGATCCCTAATTACACCACAGACACATTTATATAGAGAAGGTAACCATACAGGATCCCTAATTACATCACAGACACACTTTATATAGAGAAGGTAACCATACAGCATCCCTAATTACACCACAGACACATTTATATAGAGAAGGTGACCATACAGGATCCCAAATTACATCACAGACACACTTTATATAGAGAAGGTAACCATACAGGATCCCTTATTACACCACAGACACATTTATATAGAGAAGGTAACCATACAGCATCCCAAATTACATCACAGACACATTTATATAGAGAAGGTAACCATACAGCATCCCAAATTACATCACAGACACACTTTATATAGAGAAGGTAACCATACAGCATCCCTAATTACATCACAGACACATTTATATAGAGAAGGTAACCATACAGGATCCCTAATTACACCACAGACACATTTATATAGAGAAGGTAACCATACAGGATCCTTAATTACATCACAGACACATTTATATAGAGAAGGTAACCATACAGGATCCCTAATTACACCACAGACACATTTATATAGAGAAGGTAACCATACAGGATCCCTAATTACACCACAGACACATTTATATAGAGAAGGTAACCATACAGGATCCCTAATTACACCACAGACACTTTTATATAGAGAAGGTAACCATACAGGATCCCTAATTACACCACAGACACATTTATATAGAGAAGGTAACCATACAGGATCCCTAATTACATCACAGACACACTTTATATAGAGAAGGTAACCATACAGCATCCCTAATTACACCACAGACACATTTATATAGAGAAGGTGACCATACAGGATCCCAAATTACATCACAGACACACTTTATATAGAGAAGGTAACCATACAGGATCCCTTATTACACCACAGACACATTTATATAGAGAAGGTAACCATACAGCATCCCAAATTACATCACAGACACATTTATATAGAGAAGGTAACCATACAGCATCCCAAATTACATCACAGACACACTTTATATAGAGAAGGTAACCATACAGCATCCCTAATTACATCACAGACACATTTATATAGAGAAGGTAACCATACAGGATCCCTAATTACACCACAGACACATTTATATAGAGAAGGTAACCATACAGGATCCTTAATTACATCACAGACACATTTATATAGAGAAGGTAACCATACAGGATCCCTAATTACACCACAGACACATTTATATAGAGAAGGTAACCATACAGGATCCCTAATTACACCACAGACACATTTATATAGAGAAGGTAACCATACAGGATCCCTAATTACACCACAGACACTTTTATATAGAGAAGGTAACCATACAGGATCCCTAATTACACCACAGACACATTTATATAGAGAAGGTAACCATACAGGATCCCTAATTACACCACAGACACATTTATATAGAGAAGGTAACCATACAGGATCCTTAATTACATCACAGACACATTTATATAGAGAAGGTAACCATACAGCATCCTTAATTACATCACAGACACATTTATATAGAGAAGGTAACCATACAGGATCCCTAATTACGTCACAGACACATTTATATAGAGAAGGTAACCATACAGGATCCTTAATTACACCACAGACACATTTATATAGAGAAGGTAACCATACAGGATACCCAATTACACCACAGACACATTTATATAGAGAAGGTAACCATACAGGATCCCTAATTACATCACAGACAAACTTTATATAGAGAAGGTAACCATACAGCATCCCAAATTACATCACAGACACATTTATATAGAGAAGGTAACCATACAGGATCCCTAATTACATCACAGACACATTTATATAGAGAAGGTAACCATACAGGATCCCTAATTACACCACAGACACATTTATATAGAGAAGGTAACCATACAGCATCCCAAATTACATCACAGACACACTTTATATAGAGAAGGTAACCATACAGGATCCCCAATTACATCACAGACACATTTATATACAGAAGGTAACCATACAGGATCCCTAATTACATCACAGACACATTTATATAGAGAAGGTAACCATACAGGATCCCTAATTACACCACAGACACATTTATATAGAGAAGGTGACCATACAGGATACCCAATTACACCACAGACACATTTATATAGAGAAGGTAACCATACAGGATCCCCAATTACATCACAGACACATTTATATACAGAGGTAACCATACAGGATCCCAAATTACATCACAGACACATTTATATACAGAAGGTAACCATACAGGATCCCTAATTACACCATAGACACATTTATATAGAGAAGGTGACCATACAGGATACCCAATTACACCACAGACACATTTATATAGAGAAGGTAACCATACAGGATCCCCAATTACATCACAGACACATTTATATAGAGAAGATAACCATACAGCATCCCAAATTACATCACAGACACATTTATATAGAGAAGGTAACCATACAGCATCCCAAATTACATCACAGACACATTTATATAGAGAAGGTAACCATACAGGATCCCTAATTACACCACAGACACATTTATATAGAGAAGGTGACCATACAGGATACCCAATTACACCACAGACACATTTATATAGAGAAGGTAACCATACAGGATACCCAATTACACCACAGACACATTTATATAGAGAAGGTGACCATACAGCATCCCAAATTACATCACATACACATTTATATAGAGAAGGTAACCATACAGGATCCCAAATTACATCACAGACACACTTATATAGAGAAGGTAACCATACAGGATCCCTAATTACACCACAGACACATTTATATAGAGAAGGTGACCATACAGCATCCCAAATTACACCACAGACATACTTGATATAAAGAAGGTGACCGTTTTAGTTTCCCAATGACATCACACACTTAATATCAAGAGACGGTGACCATACATTTTTCCTAATTACATCACAGACACACTTTATATAGAGAAGGTGAACATACTGGTTTCCCAATTATATCACAGACACACTTTATATAGAAAAGGTGAACATACTGGTTTCCCAATTACATCACAGACACACTTTATATAGAGAAGGTGAACATACTGGTTTCCTAATTACATCACAGACACACGCTATATAGAGAAGGTGAAGGGGTGATTACACTAAATAGCCACTGGAATTAGAATGTGTGACATGGACTTTTTCTCTTTAATAACAGTCTGTTGCCATAATTTGTCATCATATTTCCTATTTTGAAGGTAATCTGAACCTTTTTGTATCAAAAGAAACCTGAAACCATGTAGAATTAAAATAAAGCAAAAATGTTGCACTCCCATGCACAATAATGGACTGATCCACCTTTAGCGGAAGTACATATTTCATTGAAATCTGAGGGTTACCGGCTGGCAATTTGATGGTATGTGCACTGTATGAAGCAGGACCTTCTTACAAGTTGCAAAAAGTGACTTATTTCTGGGTCTTTCTGATAGACAACAAATAGCTCTTTTCACCTATATATGGTTATGGGGGTCTGTCATAGCTAGGTCATGGTGCAATTTGGTTCCAAGGTTTCGCGACTTACTATAGAATATATAACAAACTTACTTAGTGGCGTCTAACCTGAACATACTGGTTTCCCAATTACACCACAGACACACGTTATATAGAGAAGTGACCAACAGTATCCTCAATTACATCACAGAAACACTTCATATAGAGAAGGTGACCAAAAGGATCGCCAATTACATCACAGATGCACTTTATATAGAGAAGGTGACCATACAGGATCCCCAATTACATCACAGATACAGACTTTATATAGAGAATATAGACTTTACAGGATCGCCAATTACATCACAGATACACTTTATATAGAGAAGGTGACCATACAAGTTCCCTAATTACACCACATACACACTTCATATAGAGAAGGTGACCATACAGGATCCCCAATTACATTACAGATACACTTAATATAGAGAAGTCGACCATACAGGATCGCCAATTACATCACAGATACACTTCATATAAAGAAGGTGACCCTACAGGATACCCAATTACATCACAGACAAACTTGATATAAAGAAAGGGATTTTGGAAAGATAAGTAAGAAAACACATATGACTGGAGGAACAGTGGTAAGGAGTGGGGATATGGAGCGCTCAAACTGAAAGGTGAAACGTTAATGGTAAAGTTACCTGAGAGGACAAAGGCAAACTCAGGGCAGTAGACAAATTCTAAGGCAGGGACAAACTGACAAGTAAGTACAGGGGTGGGGGCATTTGGGCGCTTGGAGACTGGAAGAGTGGTAAAGGGAAAATAAAGGGCAAGCGCAAATCTCTGTCAAAAAATCTTTCACAAGAAGATCAGCGATCTGCTGTGGAAAATTCTGATACCAGGCAATTTCAAAGGTGACCAGTGTCGTCCGATGAAATGACGATCAGATAATCTCCATGTCTGATACTCTAGGATAGGCAACAGACAGACTTGTGAATCTATTTTTAGAGTAAGCCAGTGGCTGGTGATGAAGATCATCAGGTTGTCTGACAAACGAGCCATTAATCTTGTGCGCCGTAGGCGAGGATAAATTTTCAGGTGTTCGGCTGGTGACTGGTGACCTTTGGTAAATTGTAACCAGTGACCGGTTCCAGCTCTTGACTATAAGTCTATAACTTTATCTCGATTGTGAGTATAAATTTTGAACTATATAGCTTTAAATGTCCATTATTTCTAAATCTATAAATAAACATGAAGTGGATTTCAACTACAAACAGACATCGATATCAAAGCTGATTACCCGGATGTTCATGAAATATTATCTAAAAAGTAAGTGGGCACATGATTTTCTTAGTTTAGAAATACCTGTGCCGAGTGGGTCAATTACTAAAAACATGTTGAGCATGGATCGTTTCAGGAAACATTTATTTGGCTGCTTGAGAGAAAAAGAAATAGTTCAAACTGGCGGAACCACCTTGAAAAGGTGCAACACCTCTGCAAATGTCATCTGATTATAAGACAAAACTTGTGCACAGGTTCCATAGTACTTAAAATAAAATTTTATGAAAAATGTCACAAGACTCTTGAAGCCCAGATATAATAACTCAGTAGGTGGACAGATAAAATAATATCTATTTTAATAAATAATATACCCCCCCCCCCCCCTGCACACACACACACACACATCCCTCAACTTTGTTATCAAGGGTATAAAAACCGACCAAGGTCATTACAATATCACAAAAAATGCATCATGCAGATAAAAGTTGGTCTTTGGTGAGCAGGACTGACGAAGAGTGATTTAAGTTGGTGGGTTTTTCCAGGTTCCCTTGATTTGTTCTGCAGTTGATCGAGTTTTTTTTTTAACTGGAAGCCGGGAACAATAACTTATAATTCAAGAATTGCATATCTTAATAGTTATGTTTCGAATTGAAACAAAATGTTTCATCTTGAAATTATGTTTCAAGATGTACATTCACAAAAAAAATGTTGTATTATTATTTTTGAATAGGTAAATAAGAAAAGGTCCTATAAAAAACTTCACAGATATTTAAATTTTATCTACCAGTAGACAAAGGCAAACAAGGTAAATGCAAATGTGACAAAAACACAGAGACGAGACATAACACACATAAAGAAAAACCATCAGTTACCGCCTTGGAACGGTCAATCGGCAAAAGGGCCAACTGGGGTGCTTAAACCTGGTTTGTGGAGCGCTCCAACCTCGCACTTCCTGAAGGTTTTTTAGCAAACAAACAGTGTAAATAACAACATCCCGTCAAAGTGAAACAACTAACAGCAAGCACATGCATCGGGAGTTAAAACAGATACAATGAACTTATATACATACAAAACAACTAGCAACAAAATAAACTATACACATATGTACAATATGTACAGTAGATGAAAGCCTCGGAAACGTAAAAACAAAAAACCCAAACGAGAGATCAGTTTAAAATAAAACAGCCCAAGCGCTGATATATTATAAGATATTATAGGAACAAATAAAACAGCCCAAGCGCTGATATATTATAAGAACAAATAAAACAGCCCAAGCGCTGATATATAACAAGATCAATTTAAATATGGCATATAAAAGTGAAATGTAAAAAATACGAAAGAAAACATCGAAATTTAGAAAACAACCTACCAACAAAATAAAACGTAGTAGATCTTTTGTTAAGAGCTAATAAGTAGTTCATGAAAAGCCGAGGATTTATCCGCAGTTGGCATATTATATGTAAGAAAGGTACTAAAAATCCCGATGTTATACCTACTGTGCAATCTCACGTAAAGGGTATGGAGACTGCTCAAGTTGTCTCACCTATATACAGCACGACTGGAGAGATGAAGAGACAAGAATTCCAACAGTAACTGTCCAATTATGGCTTTAAGTCACTGTTTTCATATAGTCTCAACGACCTGTCCGGTCATCGTGTAATTCAAAAGCAATGCAAGTTCTTGACTGTAAAAAGGTCAATTGCAAGCAATGCAGTACAACGAAGGATTCCCGGGTTGTAAACGTCTGCAATACATTTTCTGATAAGTTTTGTAAAGTTGTCAGAAAAGTTAAAGAAAATTTGAAGAATAAAGATTTACTCTTTTGCGTGCTATTGTTCCGTATAATCTTGAGTTGTCGTTATGGTTGTGGATATGTCTGGCTCAGAAATTACATGAACCACACAGTCAACCACGAAGGCAACAAAGTCATGCAGGTATTATCTAACAAGAGCTGCCACAGGACAGACTGCACAAGTCTACAAGTTTTAAAGGTTTGATGTTATCCTGATAGTACTGATAATACTTGTATGCAAATATGTGCCATATTGGCTGGTATCAGCAATAGGAAAACAACTATTTCAATGTATAAACTGTTTTCTACATACAAGATTGACAATACTTGAAAGCAAATCTTAAATTGGAGCATTTCAGGCAGCCAATGACAATACTCTACTAAGTGGAATACTTCATTTTTATCAGGTCCAAAATTGAGCTCAAAATACTTCCGAGTGCTACAGTTGGGGATCAAGCACATGACCTCTATAACTGTAGCTACTTCTTCCTACCATACAACCAGATCAATATTAAGAGATTCTCAACTATATTAAATCTATTTCTTTCTTTGTTACACTCACACTAATGGACATATATTACAGTTGTGAAAAACTGTTGCAGTTTGAGTTTGTATAATATGACACAGCTTCTTCTAAAATATTACTAATAATTTCTGTTCTTTTTCTCTGTTTTGCTGATTTAAAGTTGTATAACTGATACACAAATTATCACTGTAAATACCCGTGTTGTGTGAAAGCCACACATTTTTTTCCCTAATTTGGTGGTTGTATTAAAACATGAAATAGCGAAGAAAGTCAATTAAAACATTAGTTCAAATGTCGGTTGAGTTATGAACTTTCATGAGAGAAGGTCTTCAAAAGGCCTGTGGTGCACCAATGGTTCTACCTACAACAGTTTTCTGGGATAAAGCTCCATCGATAATAGCTGGATGCCAGCATAAAAACTATTAATGTATCAGTACGATGTATTTCAGAAACTAAAATCAAATTAAAGAAAATAGTATAATTCTTTTTAACATCGTTGAAAAATTCATTGTTGTTAAATCATTAAATTAAATTCAATCATTCAATAAATTATTGACATAGCTACAATTTTTGCTTTAAAGCACAGGTTGGATTAAGTGTAGTCGAGAAGGTTCTGATGGTACGGACACTTAGATCAGATTCACGATGATAAAAGAAAACAGAAAGTGCCTGGTATACACGGAAGAGCTCATTTAATGAAACTGATGGATAAACGGCAGGCATCAAAAACGACCTTACAATGGTACCATCAAATACAGGTCCATTCCGCTGATGCATTTTTGCTTGGTGGGAAAAAAGGTGACATTCATCCAGAAGAAGAAAGCATACGAATTCTTATTCAAAACCTAGCTTAGATTTCATTCTGGCTTTTAAGCGTGTTCACACGTTTTATTAAATTTAACCCAATGACCTAGTTTTTGACCCAACGTGACCCAGTTTTGAACTCGTCCAAGATTTCGTGCAGGCAAACATTTTGGCCAAGTTTAGTGAAGATTTGACCATGAATGTGGCCTCTAGTGTCGTCAGAATGTTTCACTAAGATCTGACCTAGTGACCTACCTCTTTGATCCCACTTGACCCAGTTATGATCTCATCCAAGATTTCATGCAGGCAAACTTTCTGGCTATGTTTAATGAAGATATTGCCATAAATGTGGTCTCTAGTGTGTTCGCACGTGTTTTTTTTTTACCTAGATAGGAAATCATGCAAGCTTGTTTGCTTAAAGACAAACATCCTGACCATGTTTGATGAAGATTAGATAAAAACTGTGTTCACAAGCACATTATTGATGCCGCAAAACAGACAATGGACACCAGACGACGGATGAAGGTTTTTTTTTGAAAAGCTCACCCCTTGAGCACAATGTGCTCAGGTGACCTAAAAAGGTGTGTGGGAAATCATAAAAATGGTCTAACCATATGAATCTTAAAAACAACACACACACACACACACACACACACACACACACACACACACACACACACACACACACACACACACACACACACACACACACACACACATTTTTAGCATACAGGAAGATCAGAAAAGTTTGAAGATATTTTAGCAATATTCACTATAGTTGTGTGCATTGAATTGCAAATATATCATGAAATTCACAAAAAATTATAATAAGTTGAAAGAATACTTCAATACATCAAGCTTTTAGGCAACTATGAAGTGTCTTAATAGTGACGTACTGCTGTATTAACTAGAAGTTACTGACATTTCTGAACTGATTTATTTGCTCCATCTTGCAAAGTAGCAAGTTAGAAAGTAACAAGCAAATTAATTAAATTGATTTCCCGAAGACAAATAACATCCAATAAACATCAGTTTTAAGGTATTTCCATCCATACATGTGATATGGCTTTGTAAATGGAATAGTGGGAATACTTTAAAATTTATTGACGTCAAATTGTGTGCTTGTTTATTTTTCATCAGTTGTTTTAAAGATAAATAGCTGCAGATTGTTTTAAATTTTCATTAAAAAAGGTCAATAACTCTTAAGAAAATGGACTGATCAAAAAAAAAAAATCTTGACGAGAATGATCACAGTATGTTGGTCCATATCTATTTTAAGTTTCATGAAATTCTACCAGTTAGTTACCAAGAAATGGCATCAGACAGAAAAGTGTGACAGACAGACGGACAGACTGAAGAAAGTTGACGAAAAAAAACTTGCCGGGCATCATCACAGTATGTTGGTTGAGATTTATTCAAAGCTTCATGAAATTCTACCAGCCAGTTACCGAAAAATGGCTGCAGACGGAAAAGTGTGACGGACGGACGGACAAAAGGACGGGCAACGCCATTTCAATATTCTCATCCCGATTTCATCGGCGGGGATAGAAAATGAACAGTGATAATCATGGAAAAGGTGATAAATACTTGTCTGTTAAACTTAATAGGCCTTGCAGTGAAAAGATTAGACAGCAATATAGCATCTCATTAAACGAAAGAGAATAAGTTATAACTTACTTGTGTCACATGTATTTTCTGTGTAGCCATCATCACATTCACACCTATTGTTCATACATTTTCCATGAACACATGGGTTGGAAGCTGAAATAAACAGGCAGCATCAGTTAAACCCAGACTTGTATCTCACAACTTCTTAACGTACTAAATTCTTACTTCATTGCTTACAACTTCATGCATATCAATGAGACAAACTGATACAGACACCGCAACATATAGTGTAAAACCTGCACAGCAACATATAGTGTAGATCCTGCACAGCAACATATAGTGAAGATCCTGCACAGCAACATATAGTGTAGATCCTGCACAGCAACATATAGTGTAGATCCTGCACAGCAACATATAGTGTAAAACCTGCACAGCAACCTATAGTGTAGATCATGGACAGCAACATATAGTGTAGATCCTGCAAAACAACATATAGTGTAGATCCTGCACAGCAAGGTATAGTGTAGATTCTGCACAGCAACATATAGTGTATATCCTACACAGCAAGGTATATCGTAGATGCTAATCAGAGAGCTCCCAGCTAAATTAGGGTGATCTGTATGTACAAGTTTAGTCCTTGCTCAACATGATAAGAGAAATGAAAACAATAGCAATAAAACAATTGCTTACAAACCACATATTAGTTTTTTATTCTCAGATGAAATCATTCAAAACAACTACATACACTGTATTACAATTGTTCTTACAGCTGAAGTTAATGGCATTAGTTTTAAGCTTAAATAAAATGAAGTTGTTTACAGCTAAAGTAATTTCGGCAGCTCATTTTAGTTGGAATACCCTACAAACATTTGTAATGAAAATTGCAGTATATTTAAATGGAATAGACCACAGTAATAATCTGGTAGACCATGGTAAGTGATCTTACCCAAGTTTACCCTCTATTTGGTATAAAGCTCTATACCGTAAGTAGAGACTGGTACACCATGGACAGTGATCTTACCCAAGTTCTCCCTCTGTTTAGTATAAAGCTCTATACCGTAAGTAGAGACTGGTACACCATGGACAGTGATCTTACCCAAGTTCTTCCCCTGTTTAGTATAAAGCTCTATACCGTAAGTAGAGACTGGTACACCATGGACAGTGACCTTACCCAAGTTCTCCCTCTATTTGTTATAAAACCCTCCACCATTTGTAGAGACTTGTACACCATGTTCAGTGGTCTAACCCAAGTTCTCGCCTTATCTAATATAAAGCTCTATTCCATTATTAGAGAAGGGTACACAATGGCCAGCGATCAAACCCATTCTCCCTCTTTCTGACCTAAAGCCGCACACAATTAGCAGAGACTGATATACCATGATCAGTGATTAGGGGCAGGAGCAATATCAAATAAGAACTATGTAATTTAAACTTACGAGTGGAACAGTTCTGGTCCTTGAAACAGAACTGACATCGACACTTGTAGGTAGATTGTTCACTTGTACAGTTTCCATTGTTCTGACATGGCTTACTGAAGCAGTAATCCACTAGAAGGAGAAAAAAGAAATTATACAACACCTATAAAATACATTTATTTTACACTATTTTATTATATTTCTCACAAATCACACTTTCTCATTGGATGTTCATATCTATTACTAACCATGTTTATATTAAAAGGTAAAGAAGTATTTACACATTCAGTCACGTTGGTTGAAGCTGGAGATTTACAGCAAAATAGAGCAGATCCTGATCAGACTGATCCTATACAGTAACATGTCTGCTCGGATCTATATTGAGTCCTAACAGATGTATTAATCAAGACCTTGGGTGCCTCAGTTAATGTACTTGGGTAAAGCTGGATAACCAAATCACCCTGACAACTTTGGTCATCAAAGATAAAGTTTGACTCACATGTTAAGTATAAATTCATATAATAAACTTAAGTGGATGTGTAGCTAGACCTCATTCAGGACACATCGGCTCCTTTAGTTGCAGAAATAGACCTATGGGAAAAATAGTCCTGGCAATATGGCAACCAAGGGGAAATACCTTGATACAACATGTGTTGGCACAACACGTTGTTTAATGTTTTTTAATTTCAATAATTATTGAGAAACAGTAAATTAAGTCCCATAATTATTGATGTAATCTATCTTAAACTGATGAAATTTTAAACAATGTGCATATATGAAATGATGTTTGTCATTGTAACACATGGCGAGATTTGACCTCTCGATAAAAACTTTACTGCAAGTTTCTATGTTTAATCTTACCAATAAATACAATTTGAGTTGTCTGCATGCAAACATGCCACTCAGTTGTGTGATCATTATTTCCAACATGTTTCCGTCTTCTATTCCTAATGCTTTTATTTCTTATAATGGAATGTAGAATATGAAGCCACATTAAACATCTACCAAAATGAAGTTAGTTCTAATGTTCTGTTTTTGTGTTGGGTAAATACTGATAAATTCTTTAAATGTACACATACATGGTGTGTTTGTACATGTAAATTTCAAAACTAAGTCTTTTTACACAACACTTGCATCTGGACATAAATTAAGCTTTCTGTCCATTGTCACCCAATTAAAGTATGTTGTGTAAGGAAAAGACAAGTTGAAAATACAATAAAACCTCGGTCACTTAAACACCGGATTAGTAGAATTATCAGATAGATCAAACCAAACTTCCAGTCCCTACATTTCTCTTTCTTTGTTCTATATTAATTGGGATATCTAGTACAACCGGCAGTCCGAACAGTCGAACTGGTTGCCAGTCACTTCAGGCCATTTACCTGTATTTTCACTCCTTATGCGTTAAACTACAATAAATGTGTCGGTGTCAATGTGCACATATAAACAGTCAATGTTAGGTTTGATTGAAAGAATGTTGTGTTAAATGCTGTTAAATTGGGTTGTTTGTTGAAAATGGTTTGAGATTTGATGAAGCAATAAAAGAAGATTGATTTACATAAAACATGACAACATTATGTGGTAAACTAATTCAAATGTTAATGTTTTTATATATATATATATATTTCTCCCTTTTCTTTCATGTATGCAGATGAAATTGTGTAAAACAAAAATCCAGACATAAAAAACACAAACACATCTTCTGTCTTTTTTTCCAACTCAAGATCGAACCGGTTGTAACCATTCGTGTAAATCAATCCCAGCATTTCATCATCTCAAAATATTCAGTGAAATTATGTAGTTTGGGTTTTACGGCATACCAACACTTTTGTAAGGAAATTTCCTATGACTTTGTAAATTTTTAAAATGGGATGGATTTATAAAGTGTTTGATTGTAAATTTCTTTATCGTTTTAAACTTCCGTAACTTAAAATACTGCACGCTTTTAAATGTTTTCAACTTAATTGAATGATATGGTTTTATCAAATATTCTTTTTTATGATCTAAACAAACAATAAGCAACAGGTAATCACAAATGAAAACAAAGAAATGCAAATTTCTGGTTAAACACGTACATGTATTAAAATCGTCATCACTAAAACTTAAAAACTTCAAATTTAAAAGGAAACAGTCTAAAGGAAATATATCAATGAACAAAAATATTTTATATAAAGAGGTACAACACCTTGGCTGATAACTCATTGGTAGAATAAAAATTGCATTTTATTTATGAAAGTGGTTTAAAAACGGACTTGTAAAAGGATTTCTCTTCCTTCAAACTCCTGGCTTACTCACTTTTAAATCGGGCTCAATTATTTACAACCTCTGTATAAAAAAGCCATAAAGACAAACCTGATTCACATGTAGTTCCTATGTATCCTGATTGACAGTGACACTTGAAGCTGTTTCCTGCTTCCACACTGCAGGTTGCTCCATTTTTGCATGGGTTGTTTCTACACGGACTTGCTGTTAACAAACTGACTGTTTATATTGTCGTCATCATTATTACAACGTATTTATCATCATCATATATTAAACATTCTATTATCTATCATTATGTAATTATAATTGCCACAACATATGCAATTTCATCATGACATGTAATTAAAGCCAAAATATATTTGTATTTATTACTGCCACAATATGTGTTTATCACCCAATTATAATCACTAACATCTTTATGTCATTACATGTATCTCACAATAATGACAAACAAAACAACATTCCTGGCATTGAATTAATTTATATTAATTTATTGCCTATATCTTTTGTTCAATTATCGAGAAACACTTTAGACTATCAAAATTTTTAGTGAAAAAAATAAAATACAAAGTATTTTTCCAGACGTTCAAATTACATATGATATCAATAATCTGTATGTATTTCTTTGTTAAGGGTTTCTTTTAAGGTATACAGTTATATTGCATAATAAAAAAACAATAACATGAAGTGTACACTATATTATATAACCATACATTTACTATTATTTGACTAGTATAACTGAACTTAAAAAAACTATTTTCGCTTCTGGAAAGAAGTAAGATGACTAATAAAAATATTCTTACTCATTATTTTCAGAAGTAATCTGAACAAAATAATCCGATATATAACGAATTATGAAAGGAACGAGCAGACAAGGTACTGGGAAATAGTTGCAAATACACCTAACTTAAAGTCAAACTGTATCGATATACCCATATATGTGTCCCTCAATAGATCGTTAATATTGATATGCAAATATATAGAATCAATGACAGCCCTACAAAATAACATGGTCAGTTGTAGGTCACAGAACATAAAATGGGTTTCTGTTGGCCTTTTAAACCAACTTTATCTTACATGATGTTCTTATTTGTTGTTGCCATGCCATGCATGCTATGAACATATCATAATACCACAACCAGTCACATTATCATGCCACTGGACTGCCTAGCCATGGAACTAGTAACTATTACCTTACTTGACCATTATTACCATTTAACAATTTTGGTATGCTTGCGTATGACCTCTCATACTTGTGACTTCCTGTACCTGGAACCGACTAAATACTATTTTCATCAATTTGTTACCTGTGATTGTAATTGCAGCAACTGTGGTATCAGTGTTGGCCGCTGCATCACTGGCTTTGATGGTTAAAGTAACATTGGTTTCAATGTAAGCAGCAAGTTCTCTTGAATTCTTCACAGTGATGACACCAGTCACAGGATCAATGGCAAACACTGTCTGGGCACCTAAATGGTAAATGAACTGCAAACAGTTGCATACATTGTGTACTCATTTGAGGAGCAGACTTGTTGAGTGCATTCTAAAGTGGTATACACTTTTACAGAGCACACAAATATATCGCACAAACAGAAAACCCACATATAGTAAACATTTTATAAAACACAAACATAGTACACATATATACAGTACACACTTTTAAAGGGCACACACATATACATTGCACACTTTCTTTAGACTCAAATAAGAGTTAGTGCAGAAATTATGGCCGAATTCCCAAATGCAGTGGAAAGATATTGTTACTGGTATTTGATATAAGCAAACTGCTGTATACCACTTTGACAGTAAAGATAATTATCTGCAAAAGCAGTTCAGTTCAAACATTCTAGCCCCGTTGATTTTGTTTATTAACTTCAAATGTTCTAGGTTGACTTATTTTGTGCTTCCTAACTTGACACATGATCAGTCTATGTCTCAGTCCTACCAAAATTTGTTCTGCTTTTTGGAGACAGTGTCTACTGGAACCCAAAATGACGCTGCCTTCACAGAGCATAGCATGCCATGACCATTAGGCATAATACCTAACCTTGTCTCACTATCATGAAACTTGGCTGATCAGTCGTTTAACTACCCTTATAATTGCTTGAGCACAAGCAAGGGAGCTATATCCCTACCATTTTAACTTTGAACACTGGGGTGACCAGTCACTGAACTTCCCTTTTAAGTGCTTGAACACAGCAAGGGAGCCATATCACAGCCAATTTTACGACTTTAGACACTGGGCTGATCAGTCGTTAAACTACCCATATAACTGCTGGAACACAAGCAAGTGAGCTATATCACTACAAATCTTAAGAACTTTAATTGTAACTTTGGGACACTGAGCTAATGAATCCCTGAACTACCCATATATTTGCTTAAGCAAAAGCAAGGGAGTTAAATCAACATGACTGTTTTAATGACTTTGGTATATCAAAGCTCAGGTTTGAATCTTGAGCCAACACTCAACTGATTGTGCTTCTAAGTCCAATGTATTAAGTGCTTATATTAAAATATTAAGGTTCAATGGTTTAAATTATTTAACAGTCACATTATGTGAAACTTTTCAGTCTTCATCTAAGTAAGTTATTTTTTCTGTTTTAAATATTGCGAATTTCGAATTACTGGAAATAAATTTCAAACGTTCTGAGTTGTCTGAAGTTTTTCTTTACATTGCTAATAAACAGTGTAAATGAAAAAGAAACTTTTTACCTAAAATGCTGAAGGTTATACTGTCACTATCAGGATCAGTAGCAGTAACTTGGAGCACATTGGTACCTTTAAATAGAAACATCTATGACAACACATGTACTGGTAAAATGAAGACCAGAAACTTGTTTGTCTACTGTGTGGTAAAATAAAAACCAGAAACTTGTCTGTCTACTGTCAGGTAAAATGAAGACCAGAAAATTGTCTGTCTACTGAGTGGTAAAATGAAGACCAGAAACTTGTCTGTCTACTGTGTGGTAAAATAAAAACCAGAAACTTGTCTGTCTACTGTCAGGTAAAATGAAGACCAGAAAATTGTCTGTCTACTGAGTGGTAAAATGAAGACCAGAAACTTGTCTGTCTACTTTGTGGTAAAATGAAGACTAGAAATTTGTCTGTTTACTGTGTGGTAAAATGAAGACCAGAAACTTGTCTGTCTACTGTATGGTAAAATGAAGACCAGAAACTAGTCTGTCTACTGTGTGGTAAAATGAGACTTGTTTGTCTACTGTAAGGTAAAATGAAGACCAGAAACTTGTCTGTCTACTATGTGGTAAAATGAAGACCAGAAACTTGTCTGTCTACTGTGTGGTAAAATGAAGACCAGAAACTTGTCTGTCTACTGTGAGGTAAAACGAAGACCAGAAACTTGTCTGTCTACTGTGTGGTAAAATGAGACTTGTCTGTCTACTGTGTGGTAAAATGAAGACCAGAAACTTATCTGTCTACTGTAAGGTAAAATGAAGACCAGAAACTTGTCTGTCTACTGTGTGGTAAAATGAAGACCAGAAACTTGTCTGTCTACTGTGTGGTAAAATGAAGAGCAAAAACTTGTCTGTCTACTGTGAGGTAAAATGAAGACCAGAAACTTGTCTGTCTACTGTGTGGTAAAATGAAACCTGCTTAACTTATAACGTGAAACATCCTGAGCTAAATCAGCTGGTGCTCTTCCACAAACCTTAAACATTAAAGGTGGTATCCGACAGTTTGGACCAAAAATATTTTCATTTAACATCCTAATAATCTATTGCTATCTGAACATATCAAACAAAATGCTGTTTATTGATGTCCTACACGTGTGAAAAGTGGACCATAATGCCACAATTGTCATTTCAAACATGTATTTCTTATCTAAGCCATGCTGCACAGTTAGTTTTTTTTAAACCAAGACCACTTATGTTTTAGCGCATCCACATCATCCGCTGTGAGTCTATGTTTAGCCAAATTCACAATCGTTCATATTTATAGATATAAAAAGAATGAATATTTTAAATGTTGATTAACGAGTTTTATTGCCCCTAAATGGAGATACTGTTGAAAATCGCCAAAGCTTAGACTATAGTATGATGTTTTTCTACAGAAATTATGCACATATACCCCAAACAGAGGTCAGCTATAGTTACATATAGTAGACATAGGCAAACTGTCGGATACCACCTTTAATGTACAGGCAAATTATTTTCAGCAAATTATTGTGTTGTCTTTAGGTTTGGAAAGTCAGATTGCTTATAAAAGATTTCGAAATATGTTTGAAATTTAAACAAAATAATGTATAATTTAGTACAAGTGCATGATCAGACAAAGACCCTCCAATTCGCATTCCAGTATGTTAAACACTGCATCAAAAGGATGGACTCTGATCAGCTTGGATCACCTGATTCAAACTGTGACATATTTTAAAAAACAAAACCGACAATAAAGTTGCCGTACGGCTGAACACTTACCTGTAAGTGCCAGTTCACTGATTGACCTGCTGTAGGATGATTCTGCAAACACCGGTGGCTCATCATCCACATCGGTTATTGTCAAAGTGTACTGTGTCTCTGTAGAAGAACTTCCATCGGTCACCCTGAAAGTACAACACGGACTTATGAGTTTATCTAAATCATATGACTTCTCAAACACGTATACATTAAACCATAAAACACTACAACACATGTACGTCAGCTGCGTCATTGTGCAGTCTTTGACTTCATGCATTTTTAAGACAGCTTATATTCTTTCTCCTTAAGTTCACAAGATGGCCACTATGGTGATGTCCTCTTTCAATGGTGAATAAAGACTGCTGACTAAGGACTTAGTACTGTGGATAGAACTGCTGACACATTAAGTGTTCACAGTGGTCAGGCCATGTTCAGTTTGTGGAAATTCCAGAATAGCTAGCCTAATTCATAGAATACTTGAGCTTAAAATGCATGGAAAGATATTGAAATTTAAATTTCATCAATTATTGCCACAACAATGCCATATACAAAGCCAGCATTACTGAGCAGTTTGACTCGACAACACACTGCCCTATAAAAAGTCATCATTACCGAGCGGTTTGACTCAACAACACACTGTCATATAAAAAGCCATCATTACGGAGCAGTTTGACTCAACAACACACTGCCCTATAAAAGGCCATGATTACCGAGGAGTTTGACTCGACAACACACTGTCCTATAAAAAGTCATCATTATCGAGGAGTTTGACTCGACAACACACTGCCCTATAAAAGGTCATCATTACCGAGGACTTTGACTCAACAATACACTGCCCTAGACAAAGTCATCATTACCGAGCAGTTTGACTCAACAACACACTGCCCTATAAAAAGCCACCATTACCGAGCAGTTTGACTCGACATCACACTGCCCTATACAAAGCGATAATTACCGGGAAGTTTGGCTCGACAACACACTGCTCTATACAAAGCAATCATTACCGAGCAGTTTGGCTTGACAACAGACTGCCCTAGACAAAGCCATCATTACCGAGCAGTTTGACTCGACAACACAATGCCCTATACAAAGCAATCATAACCGAGCAGTTTGGCTCGACAACACACTGCTCTATACAAAGCAATCATTACCGAGCAGTTTGGCTTGACAACACACTGACCTAGACAAAGCCATCATTACCGAGCAGTTTGACTCGACAACACACTGCCCTATACAAAGCAATCATTACTGAGCAGTTTGGCTCCACAACACACTGCCCTATACAAAGCCATCATTACCAAGCAGTTTGACTCAACTACACACTGCCCTATAAAAAGCAATCATTACCGAGCAGTTTGACTCGACATCACGCTGCCCTATAAAAAGCCATCATTACCGAGCAGTTTGACTTGACAACACACTGCCCTATAAAAAGACATCATTACTGAGCAGTTTGACTCGACAACACACAGCTCTATAAAAAGCCATCATTACCGAGCAGTTTGACTTGACAACACACTGCCCTATAAAAAGACATCATTACTGAGCAGTTTGACTCGACAACACACAGCTCTATAAAAAGCCATCATTACCGAGCAGTTTGGCTCGACAAAACACTGCCCTTTACAAAGCCATCATTACTGAGCAGTTTGACTCAACAACACACTGCTCTATAAAAAGCCATCATTACCGAGCAGTTTGACTTGACAACACAATGCCCTATACAAAGCCATCATTACTGAGCAGTTTGACTCAACAACACACTGCTCTGTAAAAAGCGATCATTACCGAGCAGTTTCACTTGAAAACACACTGCCCTATAAAAAGACATCATTACTGAGCAGTTTGACTCGACAACACACAGCTCTATAAAAAGCCATCATTACCGAGCAGTTTGGCTCGACAACACACTGCCCTTTACAAAGCCATCATTACTGAGCAGTTTGACTCAACAACACACTCCCCTATAAAAGTCATCATTAGCAAGCAGTTTGACTCAACAACACACTGTCCTTTAAAAGCCATCATTACCAAGCAGTTTGACTCAACAACACACTGCCCTATAAAAGTCATCATTACCGAGCAGTTTGGCTCCACAACACACTGCCCTATAAAAAGCCATCATTACCGAGCAGTTTGGCTCGACAACACACTGCCCTTTACAAAGCCATCATTACTGAGCAGTTTGACTCAACAACACACTGCTCTATAAAAAGCCATCATTACCGAAGAGTTTGGCTCCACAACACAATGCCCTATAAAAAGTCATCATTACTTAGCAATTTGACTCAACAACACACTGCCCCATGAGAGTCATCATTACCAAGCAGTTTGGCTCGACAACACACTGCCCTATAAAAGTCATCATTACCAAGGAGTTTGACTCGACATCACACTGCCCTATAAAAAGCCATCATTACCAAGCAGTTTGACTCAACAACACACTGCCCTATAAAAAGGCATCATTACCAAGCAGTTTGACTCAACAACACACTGCCTTAAAAAAGTCATCATTACCGAGCAGTTTGACTCCACAACACACTCCCCTATAAAAGTCATCATTACCGAGCAGTTTGACTCAACAACACACTGTCCTATAAAAGTCATCATTACCGAGCAGTTTGACTCAACAACACACTGCCCTATAAAAAGCCATCATTACCGATGAGTCTGACTCGACAAAACACTGTACTATAAAAAGCCATCATTACCAAGCAGTTTGACTCGACATCACACTGCCCTATAAAAGTCATCATTACCAAGCAGTTTGACTCGACAACACACTGCCCTATAAAAAGCGATCATTACCAAGCAGTTTGACTCGACATCACACTGCCCTATAAAAAGCCATCATTACCAAGCAGTTTGACTCGACAAAACACTGCCCTATAAAAAGCCATCAGTACCAAGCAGTTTGACTCGACATCACACTGCCCTATAAAAAGCCATCATTACCAAGCAGTTTGACTCGACAACACACTGCCTTATAAAAAGCCATCATTACCAAGCAGTTTGACTCGACATCACACTGCCCTATAAAAAGCCATCATTACCAAGCAGTTTGACTCGACATCACACTGCCCTAAACCAAGACCACTTATGTTTTAGCGCATCCACATCATCCGCTGTGAGTCTATGTTTAGCCAAATTCACAATCGTTCATATTTATAGATATAAAAAGAATGAATATTTTAAATGTTGATTAACGAGTTTTATTGCCCCTAAATGGAGATACTGTTGAAAATCGCCAAAGCTTAGACTATAGTATGATGTTTTTCTACAGAAATTATGCACATATACCCCAAACAGAGGTCAGCTATAGTTACATATAGTAGACATAGGCAAACTGTCGGATACCACCTTTAATGTACAGGCAAATTATTTTCAGCAAATTATTGTGTTGTCTTTAGGTTTGGAAAGTCAGATTGCTTATAAAAGATTTCGAAATATGTTTGAAATTTAAACAAAATAATGTATAATTTAGTACAAGTGCATGATCAGACAAAGACCCTCCAATTCGCATTCCAGTATGTTAAACACTGCATCAAAAGGATGGACTCTGATCAGCTTGGATCACCTGATTCAAACTGTGACATATTTTAAAAAACAAAACCGACAATAAAGTTGCCGTACGGCTGAACACTTACCTGTAAGTGCCAGTTCACTGATTGACCTGCTGTAGGATGATTCTGCAAACACCGGTGGCTCATCATCCACATCGGTTATTGTCAAAGTGTACTGTGTCTCTGTAGAAGAACTTCCATCGGTCACCCTGAAAGTACAACACGGACTTATGAGTTTATCTAAATCATATGACTTCTCAAACACGTATACATTAAACCATAAAACACTACAACACATGTACGTCAGCTGCGTCATTGTGCAGTCTTTGACTTCATGCATTTTTAAGACAGCTTATATTCTTTCTCCTTAAGTTCACAAGATGGCCACTATGGTGATGTCCTCTTTCAATGGTGAATAAAGACTGCTGACTAAGGACTTAGTACTGTGGATAGAACTGCTGACACATTAAGTGTTCACAGTGGTCAGGCCATGTTCAGTTTGTGGAAATTCCAGAATAGCTAGCCTAATTCATAGAATACTTGAGCTTAAAATGCATGGAAAGATATTGAAATTTAAATTTCATCAATTATTGCCACAACAATGCCATATACAAAGCCAGCATTACTGAGCAGTTTGACTCGACAACACACTGCCCTATAAAAAGTCATCATTACCGAGCGGTTTGACTCAACAACACACTGTCATATAAAAAGCCATCATTACGGAGCAGTTTGACTCAACAACACACTGCCCTATAAAAGGCCATGATTACCGAGGAGTTTGACTCGACAACACACTGTCCTATAAAAAGTCATCATTATCGAGGAGTTTGACTCGACAACACACTGCCCTATAAAAGGTCATCATTACCGAGGACTTTGACTCAACAATACACTGCCCTAGACAAAGTCATCATTACCGAGCAGTTTGACTCAACAACACACTGCCCTATAAAAAGCCACCATTACCGAGCAGTTTGACTCGACATCACACTGCCCTATACAAAGCGATAATTACCGGGAAGTTTGGCTCGACAACACACTGCTCTATACAAAGCAATCATTACCGAGCAGTTTGGCTTGACAACAGACTGCCCTAGACAAAGCCATCATTACCGAGCAGTTTGACTCGACAACACAATGCCCTATACAAAGCAATCATAACCGAGCAGTTTGGCTCGACAACACACTGCTCTATACAAAGCAATCATTACCGAGCAGTTTGGCTTGACAACACACTGACCTAGACAAAGCCATCATTACCGAGCAGTTTGACTCGACAACACACTGCCCTATACAAAGCAATCATTACTGAGCAGTTTGGCTCCACAACACACTGCCCTATACAAAGCCATCATTACCAAGCAGTTTGACTCAACTACACACTGCCCTATAAAAAGCAATCATTACCGAGCAGTTTGACTCGACATCACGCTGCCCTATAAAAAGCCATCATTACCGAGCAGTTTGACTTGACAACACACTGCCCTATAAAAAGACATCATTACTGAGCAGTTTGACTCGACAACACACAGCTCTATAAAAAGCCATCATTACCGAGCAGTTTGACTTGACAACACACTGCCCTATAAAAAGACATCATTACTGAGCAGTTTGACTCGACAACACACAGCTCTATAAAAAGCCATCATTACCGAGCAGTTTGGCTCGACAAAACACTGCCCTTTACAAAGCCATCATTACTGAGCAGTTTGACTCAACAACACACTGCTCTATAAAAAGCCATCATTACCGAGCAGTTTGACTTGACAACACAATGCCCTATACAAAGCCATCATTACTGAGCAGTTTGACTCAACAACACACTGCTCTGTAAAAAGCGATCATTACCGAGCAGTTTCACTTGAAAACACACTGCCCTATAAAAAGACATCATTACTGAGCAGTTTGACTCGACAACACACAGCTCTATAAAAAGCCATCATTACCGAGCAGTTTGGCTCGACAACACACTGCCCTTTACAAAGCCATCATTACTGAGCAGTTTGACTCAACAACACACTCCCCTATAAAAGTCATCATTAGCAAGCAGTTTGACTCAACAACACACTGTCCTTTAAAAGCCATCATTACCAAGCAGTTTGACTCAACAACACACTGCCCTATAAAAGTCATCATTACCGAGCAGTTTGGCTCCACAACACACTGCCCTATAAAAAGCCATCATTACCGAGCAGTTTGGCTCGACAACACACTGCCCTTTACAAAGCCATCATTACTGAGCAGTTTGACTCAACAACACACTGCTCTATAAAAAGCCATCATTACCGAAGAGTTTGGCTCCACAACACAATGCCCTATAAAAAGTCATCATTACTTAGCAATTTGACTCAACAACACACTGCCCCATGAGAGTCATCATTACCAAGCAGTTTGGCTCGACAACACACTGCCCTATAAAAGTCATCATTACCAAGGAGTTTGACTCGACATCACACTGCCCTATAAAAAGCCATCATTACCAAGCAGTTTGACTCAACAACACACTGCCCTATAAAAAGGCATCATTACCAAGCAGTTTGACTCAACAACACACTGCCTTAAAAAAGTCATCATTACCGAGCAGTTTGACTCCACAACACACTCCCCTATAAAAGTCATCATTACCGAGCAGTTTGACTCAACAACACACTGTCCTATAAAAGTCATCATTACCGAGCAGTTTGACTCAACAACACACTGCCCTATAAAAAGCCATCATTACCGATGAGTCTGACTCGACAAAACACTGTACTATAAAAAGCCATCATTACCAAGCAGTTTGACTCGACATCACACTGCCCTATAAAAGTCATCATTACCAAGCAGTTTGACTCGACAACACACTGCCCTATAAAAAGCGATCATTACCAAGCAGTTTGACTCGACATCACACTGCCCTATAAAAAGCCATCATTACCAAGCAGTTTGACTCGACAAAACACTGCCCTATAAAAAGCCATCAGTACCAAGCAGTTTGACTCGACATCACACTGCCCTATAAAAAGCCATCATTACCAAGCAGTTTGACTCGACAACACACTGCCTTATAAAAAGCCATCATTACCAAGCAGTTTGACTCGACATCACACTGCCCTATAAAAAGCCATCATTACCAAGCAGTTTGACTCGACATCACACTGCCCTATAAAAAGCCATCATTACCAAGCAGTTTGACTGAACAACACACTGCCCTATAAAAATTCATCATTACCAAGCAGTTTGACTCAACAACACACTGCCCTATAAAAGTCATCATTACCGAGCAGTATGACTCCACAACACACTCCCCTATAAAAGACATCATTAGCAAGCAGTTTGACTCAACAACACACTGTCCTTTAAAAGCCATCATTACCAAGCAGTTTGACTCAACAACACACTGCCCTATAAAAGTCATCATTACCGAGCAGTTTGGCTCCACAACACACTGCCCTATAAAAAGCTAACATTACCGAGCAGTTTGACTCAACAACACACTGCCCTATAAAAAGCCGTCGTTACCAAGCAGTTTGACTCAACAACACACTGCCATATAAAAAGGCATCATTACCGCTGAGTCTGACTCGACAAAACACTGTACTATAAAAGTCATCATTACCGAGGAATTTGACTCGACAACACACTGCCCTATAAAAAGCCATCATTACCAAGCAGTTTGACTCAACAACACACTGTCATATAAAAGGCCATCATTACCGATGAGTCTGACTCGACAAAACAGTGTAATTTAAAAGTCATCATTACCAAGCAGTTTGACTCAACAACACACTGCCATATAAAAAGCCATCATTATCGAGCAGTTTGAGTCGACATCACACTGCCCTATACAAAGCCATAATTACCGAGCAATTTGGCTCATCAACACACTGCCCTAAACAAAGCCATCATTACCGAGCAGGTTGGCTCAACAATACACTGCCCTATACAAAGCCATAATTACCGAGCAGTTTGGCTTGACAACACACTGCCCTAGACGAAGCCATCATTACTGAGCAGTTTGACTCAACAACCAACTGCTCTATAAAAAGCAATCATTAGCAAGCAGTTTGGCTCGACAACACACTGTCCTATACAAAGCCATCATCACCGAGTAGTTAGACTCAACAACACACTGCCCTATACAAAGCCATCAGTCCTAAGCAGTTTGACTCAACAACACACTGCCCTATACAAAGCAATCATTACCGAGCAGTTTGACTAGACAACACACTGCCCTATAAAAAGCCATCATTTCCAAGCAGTTTGACTCGCCATCACACTGCCCTAAACAAGGCCATCATTACCGAGGAGTTTGACTCGACAACACACTGTCCTATAAAAGTCATCAGTACCGAGGAGTTTGACGCGACTACACACTGCCCTATAAAAAGACATCACAACTGATCAGTTTTGCTCGACAACACACTGCCCTATAAAAGTCTTCATTACCAAGCAGTTTGGCTCGACATCACACTGCGCTATAAAGGGCCATCATTACCGAGCCGTTTGACTCGACAACACACTGCACTATAAAAAGCCATCATTACCGAGCACTTTGACTCGACAACACACTGCCCTATAAAAAGCCATCGTTACTGAGCAGTTTGACTCAACAACCCACCGCCCTAGAAAAAAGCCATCATTACCGAGAGTTTGACTTAACAACACACTGCCCTATAAAAAGCCATCATTGCCGAGCAGTTTGACTCGACATCACACTGCCCTATACAAAGCCATAATTACCGAGCAGTTTGGCTCGACTACAGACTGCCCAAGACAAAGCCATCAGTAACGGAAAGTTTGGCTCGACAACACACTGCATTATAAAAGTCATCATTACCAAGCAGTTTGGCTCGACAACACACTGCCCTATAAAAATCATCATTACCAAGCAGTTGGACTCAACAACACACTGACCTATAAAAGTCATCATTACCAAGCAGTTTGGCTCCACAAAACACTGTCCTATAAAAAGCCATCATTACCGAACACTTTGACTGAAGAACACACTGCCCTATAATAGTCATCATTACCAAGCAGTTTGACTCAACAACACACTGCTCTATAAAAGTCATCATTACCAAGCAGTTTGACTCAACAACTTACTGCCCTATATAAGTCATCATTACCGAGGAGTTTGGCTCGACAACACACTGTCCAATTAAAGTCATCATTACCGAGCAGTTTGACTCAACAACACACTACCCTATAAAAGTCATCATTACCAAGCACTTAGACTCAACAACACACTGCCCTATAAAATTCATCATTACCGAGCAGTCTGGCTCCACAACACACTGCCCTATAAAAAGCCATCATTACTGAGCAGTTTTACTCGACAACACACTGCTCTATAAAAAGTCATCATTACCGAGCAGTTTGGGTCGACAACACACTGCCCTATACAAAGCCATCATTACTGAGCAGTTTGACTCAACAACACACTGCTCTATAAAAAAGCCATCATAACCGAGCAGTTTGGCTCGACAATACAATACCCTATACAAAGCCATCATTACCTAGCAGTTTGAATCAACAACACACTGCCCTAAACAAAGCCGTCATTACCAAGCAGATTGACTCAACAACACACTGCCCTATACAAAGCCATCATAACCAAGCAGTTTGATACAACAACACACTGCCCTATACAAAGCCATCATAACCAAGCAGATTGACTCAACAACACACTGCCCTATACAAAGCAATCATAACCAAGCAGTTTGACTCAACAACACACTGCCCTATACAAAGCCATCATTACCGAAGAGTTTGACTCAACAACACACTGCCCTATAAAAAGTCATCATTACTGGCCAGTTTGGCTCCACAACACAATGCCCTATAAAAAATCATCATTACCGAGCAGTTTGGCTCCACAACACACTGCCCTATAAAAAGCCATCATTACCAAGCAGTTTGGCTCAACAACACACTGCCATATAAAAAGGCATCATTACCGCTGAGTCTGACTCGACAAAACACTGTACTATAAAAGTCATCATTACCGAGGAATTTGACTCGACAACACACTGCCCTATACAAAGCCATCATAACCAAGCAGTTTGATACAACAACACACTGCCCTATACAAAGCCATCATTACCGAAGAGTTTGACTCAACAACACACTGCCCTATAAAAAGTCATCATTACTGGCCAGTTTGGCTCCACAACACAATGCCCTATAAAAAAATCATCATTACCGAGCAGTTTGGCTCCACAACACACTGCCCTATAAAAAGCCGTCGTTACCAAGCAGTTTGACTCAACAACACACTGCCATATAAAAAGGCATCATTACCGCTGAGTCTGACTCGACAAAACACTGTACTATAAAAGTCATCATTACCGAGCAGTCTGGCTCCACAACACACTGCCCTATAAAAAGCCATCATTACTGAGCAGTTGGACTCAACAACACACTGACCTATAAAAGTCATCATTACCAAGCAGTTTGGCTCCACAAAACACTGTCCTATAAAAAGCCATCATTACCGAACACTTTGACTGAAGAACACACTGCCCTATAATAGTCATCATTACCAAGCAGTTTGACTCAACAACACACTGCTCTATAAAAGTCATCATTACCAAGCAGTTTGACTCAACAACTTACTGCCCTATATAAGTCATCATTACCGAGGAGTTTGGCTCGACAACACACTGTCCAATTAAAGTCATCATTACCGAGCAGTTTGACTCAACAACACACTACCCTATAAAAGTCATCATTACCAAGCACTTAGACTCAACAACACACTGCCCTATAAAATTCATCATTACCGAGCAGTCTGGCTCCACAACACACTGCCCTATAAAAAGCCATCATTACTGAGCAGTTTTACTCGACAACACACTGCTCTATAAAAAGTCATCATTACCGAGCAGTTTGGGTCGACAACACACTGCCCTATACAAAGCCATCATTACTGAGCAGTTTGACTCAACAACACACTGCTCTATAAAAAAGCCATCATAACCGAGCAGTTTGGCTCGACAATACAATGCCCTATACAAAGCCATCATTACCTAGCAGTTTTAATCAACAACACACTGCCCTAAACAAAGCCGTCATTACCAAGCAGATTGACTCAACAACACACTGCCCTATACGAAGCCATCATAACCAAGCAGTTTGATACAACAACACACTGCCCTATACAAAGCCATCATTACCGAAGAGTTTGACTCAACAACACACTGCCCTATAAAAAGTCATCATTACTGGCCAGTTTGGCTCCACAACACAATGCCCTATAAAAAATCATCATTACCGAGCAGTTTGGCTCCACAACACACTGCCCTATAAAAAGCCATCATTACCAAGCAGTTTGGCTCAACAACTCACTGCCATATAAAAGTCCTCATTACCAAGCACTTTGACTCAACAACACACTACCCTATAAAAGTCATCATTACGGAGCAGTTTGGCTCCACAACACACTGCCCTATAAAAAGCCATCATTACCGAGCAGTTTGGCTCGACAACACAATGCCCTATAAAAGTCATCATTACTGAGCAGTTTGGCTCCACAACACACTGCCCTATAAAAAGCCATCATTACCAAGCAGTGTGACTCAACAACACACTGTCCAATAAAAAGTCATCATTACTGAGCAGTTTGACTCGACTACACACTGCCCTATAAAAAGCTATTATTATCGAGCAGTTTGACTAGACAACACACTGCCCTATAAAAAGCCATCATTACCGAGCAGTTTGACTCAACAACACACTGCCCTATAAAAAGTCATCATTACCGGGCAGTTTGACTCAACTACACACTGCCCTATGAAAGTCAACATTCCTGAGAAGTTTGACTCGACTACACACTGCATTATAAAAAAGCCATCATTACGAACCAGTTTGATTCAACAACACACTGCCCTATAAAAAGCCATCATTACCGAGCAGTTAAACTCGACAACACACTGTCCTATAAAAAGCCATCATTACCGAGCAGTTTGACTCGACTACACACTGCCCTATAAAAAGCCATCATTACCAAGCGGTTTGGCTCGACAACACATTGCCCAATAAAAAGCCATCATTACCGAACACTTTGACTGGACCACACACTGCCTTATAAAAAGCCATCTTTACAGAGCAGTTTGACTGAACAACACACTGCCCTATAGAAAGTCAACATTACTGTGCAGTATGGCTCGACAATACACTGCCCTATAAAAAGCGATTATTACCGATCAGTTTGACTCGACAACACACTGCCCTATCTAAAACCATCATTACCAAGCACTTTGACTCAACAACAAACTGCCCTATAAAAAGTCATCATTACTGAGCAGTTTGACTCGACCACACACTGCCTTATAAAAAGCCATCTTTACCGAGCAGTTTGACTCAACAACACACTGCCCTATAAAAAGTCATCATTACTGTGCAGTATGGCTCGACAACACACTGCCCTATAAAAAACCATTATTACCGAGTAGTTTGACTCGACAGCACACTGCCCTATAAAAAACCATCATTACCAAGCAGTTTGACTCGTCAACACACTGCACTAGACAAAGCCATCATTACCGAGCAATTTGGCTCGAGAACACACTGCCCAATAAAAAGCCATCATTACCGAGCAGTTTGACTCGACAACACACTGCCATATACAAAGCCATCATTACGAAGCAGTTTGACTCAACAACATACTGCCCTATAAAAAGTCATTATTACTGAGCAGTTTGACTCAACAACACAATGCTCTATAAAAAGCCATCATTACCGAGCAGTTTGGCTCGACAACACACTGCCCTATAAAAAGCCATCATTACCTAGCAGTTTGACTCGTCATCATACTGCCCTATACAAAGCCATCATTACCGAGCAGTTTGGCTCGACAACACACTGTTCTATAAAAAGCCATCATTTCCGAGCAGTTTGACTCAACAACACACTGCCCTCTAAAAAGCCATCATTACCGAGCAGTTTGATCATTACCGAGCTGTTTGACTAGACAACTTGTCTCCAGTAATCCCTTTACTAATAATGTTTGACAGGGTTCTGAGAACTTCCCTTATTTCGTTGCATGTAATTTTTTCTATAGTATATTTGTGTGTGCGACTGAGAGAAAGCTTAGTCATCTACTAACTTAGTACAAAGATAGTGGATCGATTGAATTTGGCAAAAATAAAAAATAAAACAGCTTACGAAGAATCTGCTTTTAAACAACAAATATATTTTAACTTGCTCATTGCAAATTGATTATGCAAGAGCAAAAGTGTTGATCCAATTCAGCCAGCACCTGCTGGCACTATTTACTGAATCTCAATCAATATACAAGGGCATTTGAGAAGTAGTGGCAACAGTGGTTGTTAGTTTGTTAATTTATTTCCACCAACAGTATTTCAGTTTTCTGGAGATGGTGTCCAATTGAAGCAGATATAGTGCTGCCTTCACTCTGTATAGCATGCCGTGAACACCTGGCATGAAACCACACACAGTCACATTATCCTGACAATGGGCAAACCAATCGTGGAACTACCCTTATATTTGCTTGAGCGTTAGCAAGGGAGATATACCACTACCATTTTTAACGACTTTGGTATGTTGAGGCCTGGGATCGAACCCAGGGACCTGTAGCAGACGCTCTACCCATTGCGCTACCAGGTCCGGTCCCAAAATGTCTATTATGTATAATCATATATCTGTTTTGTTATTGGGTTTATCGTCCCACCAACAGTATTTCAGTTATTTTGAGACCGTGTCCACTTGAAGCAGATATAGTGCTGCCATCACTGTGTATAGTATGCCGTGAACACCTGGCATGATACCACACCCAGTCACATTATCCTGACACCAGGCAAACCAGTTGTGGGACTACCTTTATATTTGCTTGAGCGATAGCAAGGGAGCTATGTCACTACCATTTTAACGACTTTGGTATGTTGAGGTCAGATATCGAACCCGGGGCCTCCCGTACCTGGAGCCAACACTCTACCGATTGCGCTACCAGGTCTGGTCAACAGTGTGAAATATACTTACAAATGGCTAGTGAAATCCCTTGATGTACTCTCCGCCCATCTGAACACATTTTCCCAAGCTAATACGTCAATCCGAAAACGCTTTTTGAAAATGTCTTTAGGTATACCATTTATACACTAGTATGCTGCCTACTGCCCTCTGGGTTTTAAATTTAAATAAAAGTCACAGGGTGAAAGGTCAGTACCCATATGGAGGGTGTGGTAAAATTTCAATATGATTCTCTTCTTAATAGTCCGTTACCTGTCAGAACTATGGGCTGGCGCATTATTGTGAAGTAACATGACTCTACTAATGCTGGAACATGGGTTCTTTGCTGTGTAGTTTCTAACAATTTCAGACAGGACATGACTCTTGTAAAATGTATCTGTAACACTAGTGCATTCGGATACGGGGAATGCGCCACTATAACTTCCAAGACAAAAAATAGCGCATACCTAATGCATCGGATGATCTTGCTCCTACGGGCTATTTTGGGTTTTCGTCATTTTCACCTATCTACATTTTGTTATTGTCCTTGTTGCTTGGCTCAAAAAAGTACAGTCATGTTTCAACACCTATAACGATTTCCCGTAACCGCCTTTCATCTCTGTCTTTGAATCTCATCTGTAATGCCATTGCAATTTGCACACATTGGTGTTTAGGCTCATCAGTAAGTAAATGCGGGATTCAGCACACACAATCCTTCTGTAGCTTCAATTTTTCTTTTCATATCAAAAACACAGATGCGAATTCAAGCTCAAGATATCACTAATCTCTTTAACTGTGTACTGCGCATCTTATTCGACTATACGCTTCACAATAGCAATGTTACGTTCAGACACTGTAGATGGCAGCTTCCCCGGACGGGGTTAACCTTCAATGCGATTTCTTTCATTCTTAAAAGTGAAACCCATCAAGCAACATGCCGTATGGAAGGACCTGCTTTCCATATATAATGTCCAAACCAGTGTATTCATTATGCACATATTCCTTATTTACTGCAAAGTTTACAATAAGCCCTCTGTTTTTCTGAAATCATTAACGATGCACTCTGCAATTGTGACAGCACTATAACTGACTGTTCTATGTTCATGTTTAATTATTTCAGTAAGGTGCATGTGCATCATGGGGAAATAAACGCTATTATATAAACAAAGGATTTGGTCTTTCTAACGACATGTTTCCTGTGTTTGTGCGCAGGAAATTAGTGATATACTAATGCTAAAGTTGCCACTACTTCTCAAATACCCCATGCATGCAACATATCCTTTAAAGCATAAAATATATAGCAAATAAATGTAACATAAAACATAAATGGCAACAACTTAACAACATAAACTCACCTGAAGATGAAGTTAAACACTTTAGTGGTTTCATAGTCTATCCCAGATGGGACTTGCAGCTGATCATACTGATTAATTGAAAATGCTGGAGAGCTAGGAGTTTGTGAAACTATAGAAAAAATGGGTGTGTCTCCATCTGCATCGTTGGCATTTAGAGTGAGGATCGCACTGCCGACGGCAAAGTTCTCCGCAATGGAGCCCGATCCTCCAGTAGGAGGGGGATTAACAAATACTGGACCAGCTGCATCCACTGTAAATAGTTAATAGTAACAGAAATAAAATAAGTCTACCATCAAGGTTCTTAAAGGTTTGAGTAGTTACAGAAGATATAAATACCATGAACAAATAATCATTTAAAAAACTTAAAACAAGGGGTCATGATGGCCCTGAATCGCTCCTCTGAGCACCCTGGGTTTCAGCATGTCTTGAAATGTATTCACAAGACTAAAACATAGACTACTGGGTCTTGACATCTAAATAATCACAAGTTATTTCTTGTAGCAACTCTTTGGACACACCGATACAGTTCTGTAAAGATGAGTCCCACAAAGTTCTTTTAAGGTGTTCACAAGGTTTAAGTTAGAGAAATTTTGACAAATTTATGATAATATGACATGACATTGAAAGTACACAATCAACATATTTCTACATTTTTAAGAACACAAATATTTCAAGCTTGAAAATAAAATGTTGCAAGTTATTTTAACTAGAAGTAATTTTAGAAGGTTAATAATATTGCATGTTGGAATGGATGAACAAAGTGACTCATATGCAGCCCCTGTGAGTTAGTCAAACCGACCACAAACAAATTTGGCCACATGTTAAAACAGTCATACAGTCAATATGACCACAATGACCTGGAAAATTGGTCAATCTAGCCACACTGCCCTGGGAAATCAGTCAATCTGGCCATACTGCCCTGGGAAATCGGTCAATCTGGCCCTGGGAAATCGGTCAATCTGGCTACCCTGCTCTGGGGCATTGATCAACCCGGTCACCCTGCACTGGGAAATCGGTCAATCTGGCCACCCTGCCCTGGGAAAGCAGTCAATCTGACCATACTGCCCTGGAAAATCGGTCAATTTGGCCACCCTGGCCTGGGGAATTGGTCAATCCGGCCACCCTGCCCTGGGAAATTGGTCAATCTGGCCATCCTGCCCTGGGAAATCAGTCAATCTGGCCACCCTGCCCTGGGGCATTGGTGAATCCGGTCACCCTGCCCTGGGAAATCAGTCAATCTGGCCATACTGCCCTGGGAAATCAGTCAATCTGGCCATACTGTCCTGGGAAATCGGTCAATCTGGTCATACTACCCTGGGAAATCGATCAATCTGGTCATACTGCCCTGGGAAATCAGTCAATCTGGCCATACTGTCCTGGGAAATCAGTCAATCTGGCCACCCTGCCCTGGGGAATTGGTCAATCTGGCCACACTACCCTGGGAAATCGGTCAATCTGGCCATCCTGCCCTGGGAAATCGGTCAATCTGGTCATATTACCCTGGGAAATCAGTCAATCTGGCCACCCTGCCCTGGGAAATCGGTCAATCTGGTCATACTACCCTGGGAAATCAGTCAGTCTGGCCATACTGTCCTGGGAAATCAGTCAATCCGGCCTCCTCCCTGCCCTGGGAAATCGGTCAATCTGGCCACACTACCCTGGGAAATCGATCAATCCGACCATCCTGTCCTGGGAAATCAGTCAATCTGGCCATACTACCCTGGGAAATCAGTCAATCTGGCCATACTGCCCTGGGAAATCAGTCAATCCGGCCACACTGCCCTGGGAAATCAGTCAACTTGGTCACACTACCCTGGGAAATCAGTCAGTCTGGTCATACTACCCTGGGAAATCGGTCAATCTGGCCTTACTGCCCTGGGAAATCAGTAAATTCGGCCATACTACCCTGGGAAATGGGTCAATCTGGCCACACTGCCCTGAGAAATCGGTCAATCTGCCGACACTGCCTGGGAAATCGGTCAATCTGGCCACCCTACCCTGGGAAATCGGTCAATCTGGCCATCCTGCCCTGGGAAATCGGTCAATCTGGCCATACTGCCCTGGGAAATCAGTCAATCTGGCCATACTGCCCTGGGAAATCGGTCAATCTGGCCATACTGCCTTGGGAAATCGGTCAATCTGGCCACCCTGCCCTGGGAAATCGGTCAATCCGGCTACCCTACCCCCTAGGAAATTTGTTGATCTTGCTGCCCTGCCCTGGATTGACCTATTTTGTGGCCGGTTTAAACAACATCCACCAGTAAACCAGTCGGTTTGACTTTTTTGTAGCTGGACTGACTTATTTTGTGCCCACATTATACTGTGGCTGGATTTACTCGCATCCGCCCCTGCTACTTGTCAAAGTGCATAATTATGAAATTAGTACTCACCTTCTGCACAAAAGCTGATGATCAAAACTAGAAGCATGGTGAGAACCTGCATTCTAGAAGCCATGTCTGAAAAAATTGGAACATAAATACATGTCCATCAAATATTATTATAAACCCATACAGTGTTCCATGATATCTGCATTTTTGACACAGTAAATCTGTATTTGATGCAGTCAGAAGAGATATTGCATTTTCGTGATGCAACTAAAATTACTAAAATAAATCAGCTTTTCTGCCACTAAAATTATTATTCTTGGACTACAAAATATGGCGCTAAACAAAATTTAAAGATTTAGGACAAAGCTGTTAACATGTTAACTTTCTGAGCACTTAGGCTTTTGTTACGAGTACACAGTATAAATTACAGTTATGTTATTACTAGTTATTTTGTCTTTTTATTAGTTCATTTGATGTGTTTTAAATCCCGATGCAGGTGCTTACTGTTAGTTGTCTCACTTTGACAGGATATTTTTATTTACTCCATTTGATAGAACAACCTTCAGGAAGTGCGAGGTTGGAGCGCTCAACAAACAAAGTTTAAGCACCTCAATCGGTCCTTTTGCCGAGTGACCGTTCCAAGGCGGTAACTGCTGGTTTTTCTTGTGTGTTATGTCTCGTCTCTGTGTTTGTGTCACGTTTACATTTATAAATCCGGTTTGCCTAGGTCTAGAGGTAGTTTATATCTAAATATATGTGCTTATTTTGATATTACATTTTCTTATTTACCTATTTATAATGGTCATACAGAACCCTGTGTACACCTATATCCACCTGACTTAAATGGTGTGCAGCTTATAATGGCCATAAAGGGACCCTGTGTACACATATATCCACCTGACTTAAATGGTGTGCAGCTTATAATGGCCAAACGGGTCCCTGTGTACAAATATATACACCTGACTTAAATGATGCGCGGTCTAGAATGGTCATACGAGACCCTGTGTACACATACAGCCACCTGACTTAAATGGTGTGCGGCTTGTAACAGCAATAATGTGCCCAGTGCACACCTATATCCACCTGACTTAAATGGTGTGCGGCTTATAATGCTCATACGTGACCCTGTGTACACCTATATCCACCTGACCTAAATGGTGTGCGGCTTATAATGCTCATACGTGACCCTGTGTACACCTATATCCACCTGACCTAAATGGTGTGCGGCTTATAATGGTCAAACGGGACCTGTGTACATATATTGCCACCTGACTTAAATGGTGTGCGGCTTATAATGGCCAAACGGGACCTGTGTACATATATTGCCACCTGACTTAAATGGTGTGCGGCTTATAATGGCCAAACGGGGACTGTGTACATATATTGCCACCTGACTTAAATGGTGTGCGGCTTATAATGGTCATACGTAACCCTGTGTACACCTATATCCACCTGACCTAAATGGTGTGCGACTTATAATGGCCTGATGAGGACCTGTGTACATATATATTGCCACCTGACTTAAATGGTGTGCGGCTTATAATGGCCATACAAGACCCTGTGTACACATATATCCACCTGACTTAAATGGTGTACGGCTTATAATGGTCAAACAAGACCCTGTGTACCCACATATCTATCTGACTTAAATGGTGTGCGGCTTATAATGGCAGTACGAGACCCTGCGTACACATATTGCCACCTGACTTAAATGGTGCGCAGCTTATATCGGCCATAAGAAGCACTATGTCCGCCATTTTCTCAATGGACTTGAATGGTGTGCGGCTTATGACGGCCATAGGTGCCTTTTGTACACATTATTCTCAATGGACCTGAATGGGGTGTTGCTTATAGCGGTCATAATCTGTCCTTTGTATGCATTCAGTTCCACAATAATTCTTGATAGCATTTCAACTGAGAATTCTTCTCGTTGACAAATACGCTGTACATAACTAAGTTGTATTTTACCCTTTTAACTGTTTATTGTGCGAACAATACGTCGAAAATAAAGTGTGCTTACTTTCTGAACTAATTAAATGTATTATCAGTAAATAGTTTTCTCTGTTATGCATATAAACATTATCTTGGCAACCGACGTCTAGTGTTAGTTCTTTTCGACGAATACTGCGCCTGCATAGAGAAGGCGTGGCTAACCGTGAGTGACACCTAACTTAAACGGTGTGTAGACTTCAAAGGTGTGGATCTAACGATTTCCGAATCTTAAAGCACACATTTGCTAAAAGAGATTGTTTTATAATGTCGTATTTGTACACGCCACGGCCAGAAATGATTAGCATTGTTTGTTACATTTTTAGTGTATGATGTTTATGTTATGTTATGACTATGTTATTGTAGCCAGTCTATTTCATACCGCATGCTATGTGTAGTATACATATATGGTAGATGCCTCAATGGGTAGAGTCAGTTACAAGCTACATGTACTCACGTTCAGATTGCCTCTTTAATACCAGCTTCCATTGTTAATCTATAATTAGTTCTAATTAGTTATATATGTGTGTTGTTATTGTAACTTAATAAATATTAGTTAGAACACGATCTTGTCGTACTATGTTTAAAAGCCGATAACAATAGATAGTGTTAGATAGAATATATTAGTTTTGTGAGAACTGAGAGTTGGAGTTAACTGTTAGAATATTTGACGGATAAATAATTCTGAACTTAAATTCCTGCAACATGGATTTAGTGAGAGTCCCTACACCCAGAATGGACTGGGACAGTCAGAATCTGGCAGTTACCTTCAAAAAGTTCCGCAGCATTCCGAATTGATTTCAGAAGGCGCACTTAAAGAAAAAAAAAAACAAATGATGTGAAAGTCACATAATTGTTATTGTGGATCGGTGAGAAAGGCCGAGAAGTGTTCAACACACTTGACTTGTCAGCTGATGACAAGAAAGTTCTGAAAAAAGTCGCGGACGCTTTCCAAAACTACGTACAGCCGAAATCGAACCCAGTGTTCGCACGTTACAAATTCAATAATGAGCGGCAAGGAGACAGTTCTATTGAATCGTATATTACAAAATTAAAAACTTTTGCAGGAGAATGTGCATTTGGAGAGAACTACAGAGATGATATGATTCGGGACTGAATTGTGTTTGGCATAAACTCTGAGAAGATTAGAGAAAAATTAGTTACGGAAGGAGATAAATTAACACTCGATAGACTGTAAAGATATGCCAAACGTACGAGTACGCCAAGGAACAATTAAAACATATGAACAGTAAAAAGTTGATAGACAATATCAAATCAAACTCAAGAGGAAAACCGCACAATGGGTCATCAAGGAAGCCGCACAGAGCATTTAAACAATCAGAAGCCGTCCAACACCGGGGATCGGACCGTGGACCGGGTCGTTCGGATACGTCGGTTGCTGCCAAACCGTGGACGCCGGGAACGAACGAATCCAACGCATGTGACAAATGCGGGAGGAAACATGACCGCCGCAACAAATGTCCAGCGAAGGGTCTACAGTGTCGTGAATGCAAAGGATGGAATCACTTTGCTGTTGTGTGCAGACGTAAAACAATACACAATATTAAAACGAACGAGGACAAAATGGATCCCTGTGAAGACGATGCGTTTGTTGACAATGTAGAATCTAAAGTTGTCAATGGACAGGTGTTTGCTGAAATATATGTAGGACCAAATCGTAAAAGAATTAAATTCAAACTGGACACGGGCTCACAGGTAAACATTTTGCCACTTTGTGAGTATCAAAGTATTGGTGTATTGGTGTGAAGGGCTCACTGAAACGTTCCAATGTAAGCCTTTCAGCATACAATGGAACGCCATTAATGTCAAGGGGTACAGTTCAGTTGAATTGTTTCCATGCAGGGAATGGACATTCCAAACAGGTAGAATACAATATTGTAGACACAAGGTCACAACCACTGTTTAGCCTACGGAAATCCATAGATTTTGGACCAATTAAAGTCTCATATTCGGTGGAATCCCACAGTACAGAATCTTTCATGAATAAGCATTCAGTTATCCGGGAATTTCCACAACTGTTTAGAGGCATAGGCTCAATATCTGGAGAATGAAATATTCAGTTAAAAGCAAATACAATTCAGGTTGTTCATGCACCGCGCAAGGTGCCAGTTGCATTACAGGACAGATCAAAAGGGAACTTGACCGTATGGAAAAGCTAGGGGTCATAACAAATGTCACAGAACCCACAGAAGGTCTCAAGCCAGATCCAGCGAAAGTTGCTGCGATCAGGGACATGCCCCCTCCTACAAGCAAAGTTGAGTTGCAAACCATATTAGGAATGGTCAATTACCTATCAAGATTCACACCCAATCTCTCAGAAATCACAAGTCCATTACGCGACTTGTTGGCCAAAGACGTAGTGTTTTCACGGCAGAAGCCATAATTGAAGCCTTTAAAAAGGTCAAGGAAGTTATCACAAATGATTAAGTCCTAGGTTACTATAACCCAGATAAGCCAGTCACATTACAGACAGACAGTTCAAGAGTAGGCATAGGTGCCACATTGTTACAAAGTGGTAGACCAATTGCATTTGCAAGCAAGTCACTTACTTCTAGAGAGAAGAATTATGCAATGATAGAGCTTGAATGTCTTGGTATTTTGTTTGGACTAAAACGCTTCCATAAATGGGTTTATGGTAGAAAAGTCGTGGTTTAAACAGACCATTTATCACTGATTCCTGTGTTCAGAAAACCGCTTCATAGCGCACCTGCTCGTTTGCAACGAATGCTGTTACAAATGAAACCCTATGACATAGAGGTTAGATACAGACCGGGAAAAGACACTTCCGTCCCTGACACGCTGTCAAGAAAGCCATTATTAGACACTTGCCCAGAACTAACTCAATATGCAGAATTGCAAGTCAATATGGTCATGACTAACTTAGCTGTAGATGACAGAAAAATGCAAGAAATTAAGAGTTGCACTGGTACAGACCAGCAGTTATCGCACCTGAAACAAGTGATATTATTTGGTTGGCCTAACACAAAAAAAAGGTACTTGGGTTCATCTAGGAACAAATTATTGCTGGTGTGAAATTGATAATGAATGACTTATATTAAAGAGACATGTTCATATTCTTAGTGTTTTAATAAAATTTATTTTATTGATTTGAACATCAATTTTAAAAGAGGGAGATGTTTTGTTATGACTATGTTATTGTAGCCAGTCTATTTAATACCGCATGCTATGTGTAGTATACATATAAGGTAGATGCCTAAATGGGTAGAGTCAGTTACAAGTTACATGTACTCACGTTCAGATTGCCTCTTTAATACCAGCTTCCATTGTTAATCTATAGTTAGTTCTCTTATATATGTGTGTTGTTATTGGAACTTAATAAACATTAGTTAGAACACGATCTTGTCGTTCTATGTTTAAAAGCCGATAACACATGAACTTGACCTTATATTTGAGAAAACAAACAGGGATACATGCAATCGCTAATACATGTGCAAGCTAGCATACAGGGCCATAATTCTCTCAATATTATTGCACTATTTTGGCACCAAGTAGGTACTAATTCCATTTAGCAGTAGTTATATAAAGCCTTAATATATTTTGACCACATTGTCAAATTGGCCAGTTAATTTGAGAGTTTTTGGGTGAAAATGGCACCATATTTAGAATATTTAATATTTTTATTAAATGTTTTTAAGTGTTTATTACTTTCTTCAGTTTGTTTTGGTTGTATTCTTTATAAATTTTAAATTGCATGTGTTATATGGCCAGTTATACTGTAACTCCCCAAACTTTATTGTAGTACCAATGCTAGCAGTAGCTCTACCTTGCTTTTAAATACCTAGAGTTACAAATAATTTTGAATTGTTTTTTATTGTAACTCAGTAAAAAAGTGTTATTGCTATTGTCATTTCTGCCTTTTTTACCAATTATTTATACATTGTCTCTAGCTGTTTAAGCATTTGACTTTCTTTTCTTTCTTAGATGTCTTCAATTGTGACACCAATGGAAATTTAAGATAAGACATGATAAAAGATAGAGGTTGGAGAAGAGGATGAGTTGTAGGAGAGAATGGGACTGGAGTCTTGTCAGAGGGCTAAGAAGAATCTAGATGGTCACAATGACTGCTGAAGAATAAGAAAAATATATGTAAGCATTCTTTATATTTATTTTGCCACATCCACAGATTTATTCTGTCTTTGTTTAGTTAACCCTTTGCTGCTCAGAGACCTATTTACTGTGAGCCCCAGCCACACAGTGCAGACCCTCACTTACAGTCCTGCAGGTGGCTGGCTATCCTTGCACCCCTGTGTGTGCAGACCAAACTGGCTATTTGGTGATAATATTCACGTTAGCATTAGTAATGAAAATCCATTTATAGTATTAAAATACATTTTCTGAAAGAAAACTATTAAAAAATAGTATAAATCATACTAGCTATGATAATGTCCCATTTAAAGTAATTAGTTACACACTAGTTTGCTCATGCTCTGCTTTTTGTATGGTGACTTAAAGGTCACTGTGTTGGATTTAACTCAATAGTCTTAACAGATTCCTTTCTCGATGCAGGTACTTTTTAATTCAAGATACTGTTAAACACCAAGAGCTCATCCTTTGGTATGTGAATTAATGTGGGTAAGAACTTAAAATGCTTGTATTTTCATGTCTTGTACTATTCTTCAGGAAAACAAAATTGTCTTTTTTTCGGATTGGACCCGACTGAATAGCCTCCATATGACTTTTTCAACCCCGTAGACCCCTTGATGTAGCCATTGACCCCTTGATGTGACATCATGGTGAAGCTGACATTGGTCCAAGGAAATGTACTTCAGTCATATGCCAGTAAGTTTATTTTAACCTACTATCTTTCCAATTAAAAATTCACTATTATCAAGATGAAAATTACTTAAGTAATTTAAGTAAAGGCAGACTATAGATAATTGATATACTGTTGAGATGAAGATAAACCCAACAAACACATTTACAAGGGCTGTTAACTTTTCTAAATCTAAATTATTTGTTTGTTTATATACACATGTACATGTATATTCAAATTGTGTGTACTATTTCTAAGGAATGCCTAAAAGATAAACAAATAACAGGTGTAATGTAATCAAGCATAAATTTTGCATAACAGAAACTATAAAGAAGTTGAAACAATTGTGTAATACACTTTATGGGTCATTGGTATCTTTAATTTTACATTTTTGTGCAACAGACCTATTGCTTTATTTAGTGATTAGAGTTACTCATTTTTATTGGGTTTATCAATTATCCGGAGACGGTGTTCACTTGAAGGAGATATAGTGCTACTTTCACTGTATAGCATGGCATGAACACCTGGCATGATACCACACCCAGTCACATTATCCTGACCCCAGATCAACCAGTCGTGGAACTACCCTTATATTTGCACGAGCTACACGAGTTACATTTGCAAGGAAGCTACACCACTACCATTTTTAATTACTGGTATGTCGCGGCCCGGGATCGAACCTGGGCCTGTCGTACCTGGAGCCAATGTACTACAGATTGCTCTACCAGATCCGGGGCTGCTGGTTTATTGCACAAGTTAAATAATCCAGTGTATTATATACACATAAATAGTTAATGCATAAATTTAGCTTAAATCCTATGCTTAATGACTCTTCTTTTTTTTTCAGGACATTCCGTGGATCATTATAGAGCTGGGTTTTTCAATGTGTGGACTTGTTGACAAAGGATGCAATCTTTGAAAATTACAATGAACATTAAACAGTCATGCTGCAGTCTACAAATTTTTGTAATTATATTCTTTAAGAAAAAGTTTATAGTTTTATATTTAGTGAGCAATTGCTTTTCACTTGAATGAAAATAATGTAATGCCTTTTGGAATTAAATAAGTAAGTTAGTTTTTTTAACTACTTCATTTATTAATTCCCCTTTTACACTTAAAGTTATGATAAAAAGATGGACACTGTGCTTATATATGATTAACCTTTTTCAAATAACAAAAAAAAATACACTAAGTTGAAATTATGCACCATTATGCAGCTTATCCTGACCTTTACACAGAAATTAACAAACTGTTATTTATTGATACAAGACTTACTTTTTTGAGAAATAGTGACAGGAAGAAAATGTATTTCAGTTTTAGATGCAGTACTGAGTGATGATAAATTTAGGGTCAGGATCAGGTCAATGTTGGTGCATAATATTTCAAAGAACAAAGCAACATAATTTTTAAGAAATACTTTTATTTTAACAAGCAACAAATTTCATATAAGAAGTTCTGCAATGATTGTTACTTTTACACGTCTGACAAGAAATTCAAATAGTTTACACTGCATGCTGAGATAAATATATTAAACATGTTTAGCATTGCCTCCATTAACTGTATACATTTCATTGCAGTAGGAGGTTTCACTTTTTGACTTTATCGTTGATCATCTACCTAAGAAGCTTCTCCTGTGCAGATTGACAAAATCCTAATAACTGGAGGTCTCATATAATCAGACATAACGTGGGGTCTCATATAATCAGACATAACGTGGGGTCTCATATAATCAGACGTTGGCCTTTGGTTGGCAGATATTGAGCAGGAGTTTGTGTAACTGAAATAAAAAAGCATATGCAAAATCATTAACTTTTTAGCATGATTTTAAACACCTTGTAATCATATACAAGGAGTTAATATACAAACTGCATTAAAGGCATCACTTAGATATGGTACAAACCTTTAAATGTCTTCAATTAGTCTTATGAGAATTATCTGTTGGATAATGATTAGCAGTAGCATAATAAGGAGCATCAGCAGTTATGTTGCAGTTAAATGGTATCATCAAAGGGGATAATGAAAAAAAACTGATGTGAGCTATTGTACTTGTGTGTGTGTGTGTGTGTGTGTGTGTGTGTGTGTGTGTGTGTGTGTGTGTGTGTGTGTGTGTGTGTTGCACAATGTATCAATACAAGCTACCAATTATCCTAGTATTTAGCAAATTAGTCTTCAATTCCCAAGACTTAACATTTAACACAAAAAGTAGATGCCATCTGGTGAGCTGGCAGATCATTTGGTTTTAAACATAAGGAGTCTCTTCATATAACTTCAAAGCATTTTTCTTCGACTTTTAAGAGCTGTTATTACACAGATAGTAATACAATAAATTGTGTTGATACCTCTGACCGCTATATTAAATGTGAAATGCTGCCCTTCGAAAGTTGTGTTTACGTTGGAAAAATAATAGTGTTGCAACATTTTTTCTCTAGTTTTTTAACCGTAGGGTGCTCAAAAACTAAACTAATTCATCTTCAAGCTATACATGCAGTAATATTCATTGTGTATGTCAATAATAAACAATATGCTGATTGAGCCAATAGTGATGCTGTAAAATAAAGATGCAGATCAGTGTGGTTGTATGTGTCATCTTAATACACTAAACTGTGACCAAGATGCTTTAAGATAACTTAATTAGCAAAATTTTAAATTGATTTCAGTATAATTAAATTAGTACAAGGGACACTGTTGCATAAAGAGCATAAAAACATGTAGCAAATCAATAATAAGAAAGAAACAGTTCCACTCAGCTGAGTTAACCTAATACCATAATAAGTCTTTATTAAAATTAGTTATAAACTAGAATGTATATAAACATTTATACCTTTTGTGTTCACCTGGAGCAGCAGACCATGTTGTTGGTGTGTCTGTCTATTACTGCGAAGTTACTGTTCTTGGTGGGTATCCAGGTGTAGATGTAATATTTCTTTTTTCAGGGCCTGGCATTTTTCTTGAAGCTAAAAAGCAGCAGAACATATTTTTGCTATAGGTAATGTCGAAATAAATCAATTAGTAGTTCTATGAGATACCCAAAGCTAAAAACACATGTAATCAGATCAACTGGCACTTAAGTTAGCAATATCAATGTAGGAAATCAATCACCTTCCGTAATACCATAAGGTAAGAATGAGAAAAAAACACCTTTGTCTGAATCAATATGCATCCTATATTTTACCAATGATTCAGAACCACTCAGGGTTTTGATCAAAGGATTTACTCAAGATAAGACGGATGAAATATGCATAGGTCAGGCAATCAGTTACCAGCTTTCACCTCTTCATTTTTTAACTGGTAAATCTAAACAATATCACCCTCATTTTGTAACAGACATATCCACTTATGGTGGTTACAGTTTTGAAGTGAATGTTTCTCTGTTGCAGTAAATATAAATAATAATTTCAAGAAAATAATTAGATGAAGTCCACAAAAAAATGTAACAGTGACCTTGTTTAAAGCTCTGCAAAACCGATCTTGACTGTGATGGGCCCAAATAGGTCTAAAGCCTAATTGTTTTTATGGTGGTATTGAGGTTAATCAACCAACTTATCCAGCATCAGTTCATGAGCAACTGCCACAATTTGCCATGATAAATAAAGATTGTTTATATAGCTACATTAAAACAACAATAAGATCTTGAAATTAATAAGTAAAAAAATTATGCGAATAAATATCCTGTCATATAAAATAAACGTTTAAAGACCATTTTCGGCGTTTTTCAAATATATCATATGCATTTTTAGTTTTAACTTAAACTACTAAATTGGAAACATCTTAAAACGGGCGAAATACACATCAATAGTTAAAAAACAACAACAAAAAAACACAACAACAACAACAAAAAACAAACAAACACAGAATATAGGATATCGTGTCGACAATTTGAGAAAACCACTGACGTACCTTTCCAAAAGAAGTTTGGCCAGTTCTTTGTTCTGATCAACAGAATGTTTCGTAAATCCATCCATTCGGTAAAAGCATCGCCAAAAATCACTGCTTGTAAACGGTAGCAGCTCATGTATTCATTTATTTACTAGGGTAAACTGATCAAGAGTCAGACACGTCGTAGCTACTCCTATGTGTAAAATCTATTTTTAGAAACATACCGGAATTCCCACGACACGTACATCCATGGAAATACCTAAAGGTGCAAAAACAGCCGCAAATACAGGGAACCAGTACAAGAAAATTGTAAAAATCGAGTATTAAAGCAGGTACCAGCATATCATATTGACTCGGACAGATTTGATAAAGTGTCGGACACCGGTGTTTTTAACTCGGACGCATGAGATTACTGTCGGTTCTAATTCGCATTCATTTTTCAGAAGTCCGAGTCAATATCATATGCTGGTACCTGCTTTAATACTCAATTTTTACAATTTTCTTGTACTGGTTCCCTGTATTTACGGCTGTTTTTTGCATCTTAAGGTATTTCCATGGATTGTCGTGGGAATTCCAGTATGTTTCTAAAAATAGATTTTACACACAGAAGAAGCTACGACATGTCCGACTCTCGATCAGTTTACCCTATTATCTTCAACACCGAAAATGTTAGTCTTCTTGCTCTGCACGCTATGTTGGATTTTTCGGCCAGACGTTCCGTACCCGATCCCGGTCGTACCAGTCGTTCCGTACCTACAGCTTTAGATGTTCCGTACCCAAACGTTTTTTGTACTACTTTTACTGATACTCTCATACAATTATGACGGCGTCAGCTTGCGGATCGAGAGGTCGTGGATTCAAACCCCTGCCAGGTGAAACCAAAGACTTTAAAGTTGCTAGTAGTGGCTTCCCCTCTAACGCTCGGGGCTAAGGGGACAGCATTACGCTTAACTTGTCGGTGTCAGTATAATGGACCGGCCGGGTTCAGGCCATGGGCACCTTAAAGTGCCCCAGTGCTATAATGATAGAAATGTCGCTGCATCCCATCCCATCCCACAAGTATGACGCATACAGAAAGACTTTAGCAAGTTTTCAGACACTGAGAAAGCGAAAGTAGAATAATTATTGACATACTTGTTCCAAGTTGTCGTATGCTGATCGCTTCTAGCTGTGGCGGCTGCGTGAAATCCTTTTTCTACTTTCGTCCTACGACCGATTCAAGTTCTGTTGTATTTCCCTGTATTATTTTTTATCCTAGCACATTTTTTCTCTCGACACTATCTCTTCAATTCAGTCTAACATTAAAACATATTGACCGTATGGAAATTCCAGACCGAGGTCCACATAATGAGTCATAGCCTATAGATAGTTTTCTATATGATGACTCTGATAAGACAGTTTAAGGCAGCCATCTTTGAGGGCAGAAGCTAATGCAGGCCGAAATCGGGAAATACTGAACTGAATTTTATATCAAATTTTACAGATTTTATAAAGTATTTTTAATATAAAAACTATATTTTGATAGTTTAAAAGGTTAAAGAAATACAACCGAAAATGATACACTGTTCATTTTGTTTATAATAAATTAAAACACGGCTGAAGGAATTTTCAGTTCAAGATGACCGTTGATTGGACGACAATTAAAGAACAAAGTTAATTACGACTAATGTTAGTCAATTATAGATACGAAGGAACCTGTAAGTAACAAACACTTCGCAGTTGTGTCTTATGTCAACAGTTTGTCAAATAAGATATATATATAGGATCGGAAAATAAATAAATAAATATATATATATATATATATATATATGTGTGTGTGTGTGTGTGTGTGTGTGTGTGTGTGTGTGTACGTGTGTGTGTATATATATAGAATCCGATTCTGATGAAAATACAGTCGAATGAGACAGTGTAAGACAGATGCGATAGATGCGATGCCTGGCAGCAATTATGTCACTAATATGGAAATATGCAATTCATTTATGGTAAGACTATTAACAATTCGGTACGACTATTTCCAGTGCGAGAATGTAGTGGTACGACTATTCCCGCACCCGACATATACAATACCATACTTCCCAATTTTATGTCAATTCGTATATTATGTGATAACCATCATAGATGAAATTGACAAAACAAGATTGCGTCAACTATATATTGACATGTTATGTCTGTATTTGTATGTTAGAACAAAAGAAAGACGGTTTAAAAAAAGATAATGATCCGCACTTTCTATTATTTTTAAATTAAAACATGCAATATTTTAGTGACTAAATAAGAACGTGGTCTCTTTGTAATTGTTTAATCACAATTAACACGGTCTGAAAATAGAAATAAGGAATACTTAGTGCTGTTTAACAATAATATATGACTAGAGAAAGTTTATATATAGTCAAGGTAAAAACACTAATATATACTAATCTAAAACAAAGTGTTATGAATGATAACTTACGAATTATTAGGCATATATTGCGAATTCTGCATAACAATGATATAAGACCATGTGCATTGGTTTTATAACAAGGGAAGTAACTCAGTTGAACTAATTAAACTATAACACTACTATTTTAAAAGGGAGGTAACTGATCTTAAAGGGGCGTTCTCTTATATCTCCCCCCAAGTCTTTTGTAACGTCTTGAAACAAAGGCTAACCAACAAATAAAAGGCGTGTTAAATTAGAACAGTATTCAAACTTAAAGTGTCTCTTAGTTCGAATTGATTGAATATGTTTCATAGTCCAAATGCCAGGTTGGTAGCTTCGTGTGACGACCAGAGCGGCGAATGGGTGGTTGCTGCCTGGGGCTGTTGGTTTGGCTGCTTTGCAACGACTCTGGTATATTTGGGGACGCATAAGGAGCTGTGGTGTTGGTAGAAGTTGTCTTGGTCGGCGTCTCGTCGCTGGGTGGACTGCTGTTACTTTGGCCACTGCTGCCATTGTGGTTCATAATCGGGCATCTTTGGGTCAAAGTTAGTTTCAGAGGACTTCCGGGAACTTCAGGTGTTGACAAACATGGTGACTCGTTATAAATCACGGGCTCGGTAATGGTGGCCTTGTCCCCTGTGTTAACCAAATCAACAGGTACAGGATTTGCTAACGGTCCATCACTGCGGCCGATTAGTCGATGAGCTGTGGTTGACATACCCCGATGTACCGGAAATACAGGAACAAAGCGTCTTAAGAACTTTCTGTTTCGGAGTGTTACACGCCCAGAGCCATCAACCTTGACCACATACTGATCAAATTGGCGAACCTCAATGACAATGCCGGTTTTGTCCCATTTCAATGGGTGCTGACCTATTTGGTTCTGAATTCGAACGTGGTCTCCGACAGCTAATGGTGGTAGCCTTCTGGTATGGAGGGACAATTTTTCTGTCTCCCTCATGTGTCGTTTTCTAAGTGCCTCTTCTCTCAATGCAAGCGTCTCTTGCCATGTGGAATGGGGCTGATATCGACCAGGGGGAATTGGAATGAAATCCTGAATTGGGAGTCCAAAGACACACATTGCTGGAGAGAGCTTTGTGTCTCTGTCTGGTGTATTCCTGTATTGAAGCATTGCTCGTTGAAACTGATCAGTGTCAAGGCTCCCATCATGTGTTGTGTTGTCCATTATTAGGCGTTTCACTGTTTTAACACCTACTTCTGCTCTACAATTGCTGTGTGGAAACGCAACCGATGAAAGGCGGTGGTGAACTCCCCAATTCTGTAGAAACGAACGTGTGACCATTGAAGTGAATTCTGGACCTCCATCGGATGCCAATTCATCTGGGATTCCGAATGTCACGAATGTGCGACGGAGGCAATGTATTAAACCTTCAGCCCCAGGTTGAGCTCTTTCAACAATTGGCCAGTTGGAGAATCTATCGACAATGAGTAGGTAGTTAAAACCCTTGTAATGAAAGAAATCAGCACAAAGACATTGGAAGGGGTAGTCCGGGTAAGTGAGTGGTGTTGGTGGAGCGCTCGGGTTAGACGGTGTTATGCGGTTACAATGCTGACAGAAGGCTTTTTGATTACCGATGGCCCTTGTGATGCCAGGCCAAAACACTGACGATTCTGCTCTTGCGGTCATTGCTGTAACACCTTGGTGAGCAGAATGCAGAGAGTCTAGAATTTCTTCACGGAGAGATGGAGGTATGACAACACGGTCTTTATAGAGGATCACCCTGCGACTGTATGTAGATGTTGCCGAAATGGAACATATTCTTTGAGAGTCTCTGGTATACACTTCATGTTTTCTTGCATGCCTGATTCAATAATTTTCAGAAGCTCTTGCATATTGCTATCGCTTGCTGTGGCTGTACCGTACACGGTCCCAAGTTACAGATTGAAGAGTGTGTAATGAAGCGGTGGCTGCATGTTTACATGAGCTTTGAGTCAGCTGTTCGACATGTGTGCACTCTGTCTCATCATTCAGTTCTTTCTCTAACCGGGCTTGCAACAAAACGATGTCATCAGTTAGGGCCATTTTCTCAGCTTGCCCAGTAGGATGTCGGGATAGGCAGTCGGTTGCTCGATGTTTAACGCCAGGAATGTGGACCATTCGAAATCTGTATCTCAATGCTTTTTCTTTCAGGTTTCTCAAGCGTGAATTGGAGATGTCTTCAAGTGATCTCTCTCCGAAGATCCTTAGAAGCGGCTTATGGTCAACAGCTACAATCAATTGGCTACAACCTAATACAAAGTAGCGGGCCTTGTCCAATGCATCCACTACTGCCAAAGCTTCACTTTCAATCGGGGCATACCGTGACTCTGCGTTGTGAGTAAAGCGGCTCCCAACAAGTGTTACTTTCCAGCCCTCTGTGCAGCAAAATGGCTCTGATTTAATGCATTGACAATGCTTTTGCAATAACCAAAACCCGATGCCATCTTTCGACCAATCAGTAGCTAAGCATGTAGGTTTTCTCGGGTCAAATATGCGGACGCCTTGTCCAATGTCTTTGACAATGACTTGTTTGGATTCCTCAAACAGGTTCTGTAGTTCGTTTGACCACACAAACGGTATGTCTGATTTGAGGAGCTGTCGGAATGGTAGCATTTTTTCTGTCATACTGAAGGCATATGCTACTTGGTTGACCAAGCCGAACCATGAGCGGATGTCTGTGATAGCTTTTGGCGTTGGGAAGTCGGTGATTGCCTGGATAAATCTTTTTCATGGACGGACTGTGTTAAGTGTAATTTCAAATCCTGCAAATTCAACAATGTTCTCGGCGAAACCAAATTTCTCAGAGTTCAAAATAATGCCATGCTTGCCACACAGATCAAGCCATTGCACTGCTTGGAAATAGCTTTCTTCTATGGAGTCAGCCCATAACAGAACGTCATCAACACATTTGGTCTTGTTGGGGACTTCAGAAACCAGTTCGTCGTATCTGCGAGTGTATCCATCTCCAGAAGCAATGTAGCCTTGTGGTGCTGTCTTATATCTATAGCGACCCCATGGTGTAATAAATGTGGTGAGCTGACGGTCTTCTTCGCATATCGGAATGCTGTGATATCCGTTCCATGCATCAAACACTGTTTTCTTTTTACTGTGTGGGACGGATTTCGCTTGTTGAAATGGTGATCGGGTGTGGTGGGTTTCCCTTTGAGCATGGGTGTTAAGGGCTTGGAAGTCTACAGTCCTACGTGGCTCGCCATTCTTCTTTGCACACACGACCATTCTGTGACACCAAGTTACCGGCTCACCAACAGGGACAGGTTCAATGACTCCCAGTCGAACATCCTGATCAAGCCCAGCTTTAACAGCGTCTCGCCAATGGATAGGAATTGGAATGGGCGTGTGGTAGGCAACTGGTGTAGCATCAGGGTCCACCATCAACTTCATAGGTGAAGTTTCCATCAAGGGTAATGGCTGGTGTTCACACGTGTTGAAGGTACTTGACTCATAGTGTTTAAGTAAGAATGCCTTTAACTTTGGCAAGTTTTCTGTAGTGCCTGGAAATGGGATTGTTGTCGGTGCTTCTGGAGGCATTTGACGTCTTGGACAATCACAATCGGCCACTTTATCATGGGGTTGGGTGGTAATTGAAAGGCTTGCTACCCTGTGTTTTTCAACAGTTGGAAACGTGTCTGTTATCACGCCCAAGGCTACGCATGCTTCTCTGCTGAGGTATAAGCTGTCTGTGCTTTCGGTTATATAAGTCATTTGCCTTGTGTCCATAACGTGCCCATCAGATGTTTCAGCGCTTAGGTGAAGGATTACGGCACCAAGTATTTTGATTCCAATATTGGTGGCAGTATGCATCCGCATGGTGACTGGGATAAGGTCCGATTCCTGAAGGCCAAGCTTACGGATTAATTGGATTCCTGCTAGACAACTCTGGCAGCCTGTATCAGCCATAGCAGAAATGATGGTGGTGTTTAGGCGGTTTGTCCTCAGGTTGAACCCTAAACCCTTATAATCTTCTGGTGATACACGTGCACTCACCTCTATGTATGGTTGCGATTGTGACCTTTTTTGTACCCATGTGTTTGTTAGTTTGTTATATACATGATGCTCAATGCATATTGAACGTTCAATGCCAGATTCATTTAATGAACAAGAATCATCGACTATGTGGGTGATAGTGTCATTTAAAGTACATAATGTATCAAACACGGAACTGTTAGAGGTCTCATTTGCTCTTGTCTTCTTATGTTTGTCTTTGCTGCGACATACATTTTCAAAGTGGTTGTAGTGGTTGCATAGATTGCAGATACGGCCAAATGCTGAGCATTCTATGCGACGAATGCGAGCTGAAGCGCACTGACCGTGACCTTTCTTACCACAGTATGTGCATGTATCTTGCGTCTTATTAACCAGAGGCATTGAGATAGCGCTTTTTGACTTTTTGTATGTGCTACTGACGGATTCAACAGCATGAGAGTCTAAAAGTTTTGATGCTGAACGTTTGCCAGACTCCTTAGCTTCTACAAATTTGAAGACTTCTTCTAGTGTCATATTTTGATTTTTGTCACCAAGTAGGTCTAGCTGTATCTCTGAATCTGTAATCCCTTTTGTCAAAACATCACGGAGAATTGCGTCGGTGTAATTGACATCACTGTCACATGATGGGCATTTAACAACGAACTTGCAGACGCCTGCTTGTCCTCGAATACGAGCTCCAAAGCTTCTTACGGTCTCATCTCGGTCTTGTCGCATGTTGTGTAGGTTGACCCTGGCTACCATTGGATTCTCTTCGCGTACAGCAAGTGTTCGAATAGCCGACAGCACGTGTTCTTCGCTTTTGTCGATAAGTGAGTTCCCTGCAGAGCGCTGTAAATCTCACCGAAGGATATCATCACAACATTCAAGGAGTTGAATAATCTTGTCCTTACCAATGACCTTTTTAGCAGTGACATAGTCTTTCCATCTTGACATGAAGTAGTTCCATTCCTCACTTGTCCCTGCTGAGGTGACCGTTGGTCGTTTTACCTTTTCAGTCTTGGCTGCTGCACTGGTGTGGACCAATGAGTGCGCTGATATCAATGCGGCTACGATGGCGCTGTCTAGGTCATCTGTCTTGTAATCGCATCCAAGTAACGGACATTGTACTGCAGGTATCTTAATCGGCAGACCTCACCGTGTTCATAAATAAGAACGTGGTCTCTTTGTAATTGTTTAATCACAATGAACACGGTTTGAAAATAGAAATAAGGAATACTTACTGCTGTTTAACAATAATATATGACTAGAGAAAGTTTATATATAGTCAAGGTAATAACACTAATATATACTAATATGTACTAATCTAAAACAAAGTGTTATGAATGATAACTTACGAATTATTAGGCATATATTGCGAGTTCTGCATAACAATGATATAAGACCATGTGCATTGGTTTTATAACAAGGGAAGTAACTCAGTTGAACTAATTAAACTATAACACTACTATTTTAAAAGGGAGGTAACTGATCTTAAAGGGGTGTTCTCTTATAATGACCGGAGAAAAATTGACTCGACTGTTTTGTTTAGGGGTAGTTTTAGTTTAACTGCAAAACTAAAACTGCTGTATGAGCACGCTGTATTATAGAACAATGCTATTTTTAAATGTGTTTTCTTAAGGGTAGGAGAATCATAGAATTGCACTACTTTCTATTTTGAGCCCATTTTCTTGTTCAACAACACAATATACCAATATATCTAAATATCTCCAAACTATCCCTGTGGGTTGATATGTCAGCATTAACATACATTTACTGGCTATATAGTGACGCAATTACCTTAATAAATGTATTTATCATACATTGTTGTTTGAACAGGACTCCAGATAAGGGGCGTATCTGTGTATTTGAGTCATTTAAAAAGACAAAATACTAAAATATTTCACTTCTAGACGTAGCAGATACACCCAGAAAATCTTATTTACATATTTTTTTATAGTTGTGTTATCTATTTGATAATATATTTTCTTACAAAAAATGACTGGTTAAGTTATCTTTAATGGCTGAATCAGTAGTACAATGAAATGACACCCTTGATTGGTTTCTGTATTTAACCAGAGTTAAAGCCCAACAACGCACTCTCTTCACTATGGAAATGCAGTAGACCCTATTCGAGCAGTTTCAAAAATAAAGGTTAAAAATACACAATTATGTTTTATTCAATTATTTTGAACAAAACATTAAAATTCCCGTCCGTGTTTGTTATTATCTTGTGGAGTTTTTACTTAATCACTATAATTCTTATCTGGAGTTTAAAGAGTTGTATAAAATATATTGTTGCAGCTGCTAATACAGGAATTGAAATTCAATATACTTTGTCATAGAAAAGAAAATAATTATCATAGGCTTGTGAAAATATACTAAATTACACTTTATTTTGGTTTCAACATGCTGATAATAGTCGTAGATTGCCAAAATTGGATGATTCTCTCCAAATGGCGTTACAAACAACTCTCCTTCGCGTTTGATGTAGTTTTGTTCATTGTCCAATTTAATTCAACTTAATGTCCATATAACAAGCTTGTGCCCCTCTTTATCTTTAAGTTTACGCACTGATAGTTTTGAAAATTTGAACAGATAACCAATTTCATTGTTCTCAGACGCAATCTTGTTTTGTTATTTTGCCTACCGGAAGTTGTACGAAAAACGAACGATAACTCTACCAAGGGAGATAACAAAGGTTATTAAACATGACTTTACGACAGCTGAATCTACAGGTAAACACAACATTTCCAGTAATTTTTCGACAACATACACTTGCAATAAAAAGGTTATGCCTAAGAAACGGAAGAGATCTGATGATGCAGAGAATTCACTTGTAAGTACATGTAGTTGTGTTGTAACCGTTTAAAAAAAAGAACTCGCTTGTAAATTGTGCTCGATTTGGGTGCAACAAAGATGACGTGACTGACCTGACGACGATTACACTGTTTGAATTGAACGCATGTTATGAACTTATTTCTTACTCTCGCAATGGCAAGACATTGATTTAGAAAACAAGTGTTATCATTTATCTGAAAGTTAGCTGTAATACAAAGCTGACAATGTTATCAAAGCAAACCAATCCTTAAAGAAAATAAACAAGTTAACTACACCCAGCAGTAAACTTACCACTTGTTTCAAGTTGTGGTCCAATCCTGTAGAAAAAGACAAAGTAGAGGCTTGAATTTTTTAAAATTCTTTCACTAATGTGAAGAAATTTGGAGATCTTTGCAGTAATATATATTTCAAATTATCCAGGCTTCCCCTTTACTCAATATATACATGTTTTATTGCATTATGCGACCGGCGTAGATCCAGATCTGCTGACACGTTGGTGCTGTCTGATCTTGATCTACACTGGATGTATCTTCTACAGAAATAACCTAATGGATGTTCCGTCTTATCCTGTTCTACACTGATCACACACGTGATAAAACCCATACATATGGAGTATAGGGTTATTATTAGTAATTAATTTTTTGGTCACCCCAACTAGACAGAAAATGTTTGCATAAAGTGACAGTTTAACAGTTGTTGTTTACATTTAATGATATATTTTCATTTTATATGTATACAGATATGCCTTCCACTGTCATTCAGGGAAACCATGCAGATGACAAAAGGTGACCTGAATACTGTATTAAGACATATTGGTCTGTCAATTAAAGGAAAGAGGAATCATAAAGTAACACGGCTAGCCAATCAACTTGGAATCCCTACAGCACAAAGTTTTTTAGAGTGATCCATTTTTTACAGACATTAACGGACATAACACATACAGTGAATGATGGATGTTTTGAAATTCATCCGTATAAAATGCAGTCGAAATAGATTACAAGTTGTGGAATCAGTTAATTTTGAACATTTTGATTTTGATTTATATAAGAATTAATCATCCAGTACATAAATACATATAGAATCTAATTATTTATAAACAAAAAACAATAACGAAATTTGTGCCGGCAGGAAACAATAATTTTGTTTATTTTATGTCTGCAAAATTACCTGACCCCTTAGCCTTCCTAATATATTGTGATAACTGAACTTTTATTTTCTATGTAGATAGATTTTGAAATATGCAAGAGAAAAATATTGCCACCAATAAATTTGCAATTACTTTTTCATTGTGTTGTGAGACAATAATCAAGTCAAACTGAATCCACATTTCTAAGCAGTACAACATTTTAAATATCAGAAATTACAGTAAGACCTTTATCTAAGCTAACAAGTGGAGATTAGGTCGACCTGCGTGCAATCTCCAGTCTACCAGACTGCAAAACAGAATACATGTTTGTGATTAAACATAAACATTATTTGTGTTGCATAACTTCGCATGCAGACAGACTCCAGCTCCAATGTTTACTAGTATGTGTCCCCGGAGTTTTTTTCAGTCAATCACAATTGATACAGTCGTTTGGGGTGTAGCGGATCACTAACGACATTTTCGCTGCATACGTATTAGAAACAAGTGTTTTCAAATAACAGAATATGCATTTACATTGCAAAAAAATGTCATCTTTCCGAAATAGCTAACCATTTTAATCTCGGACGTATATTACTTTCCAAACGCTTCAGTTTTTGATAGGCATCAGTTTGGGTAGTTGCGGATCACTTTAGGGTCTGGCGGATCACGTGATAAACGTCACATAGAGGTCGTCTCAAAGCACCAGAAACGTCGTATTTGTCACAATGATGCAACTTAAATATGTTAACGGGTATGTTTGATTTTTTTCTTATGAATAATGATATCTTTTTTTTTTCAAAAGAAGCATTCTCAAATCATATGGCTGCTCCCTCAAATTAAGGACACTGTTTCCAGCAGCTGTCTGGTATGTGTCTCCTCTATGCTCGTTCACTATTTCGGCGCAACATCTACACAAAGTATGGTTGTGTAAAGTACACCAGTATCACCAAAGAAAACAACTACTGCATGCACAGAATGACCTGTGGCTGCTGTATTTGGTTACTAGGCAAAAAAGTTGTTTGTTTCCGCTAACGTCTCCAAAATTTAGCTTAGGTAGCTAGCTAGGTAGGTAGGTAGGTAGGTAGGTAGGTAGGTAGGTAGGCAAAACGTTTTTTTTTTTCATTAAGGTTTTTTTACCGTACAACCATTAGCAATTACAAATGTGAGAACACTGCATCAAAGGTAATACTAGCAACACATATACATGTGGAAAATGACAACATATAAATGTAAACTTAAAATAAATATAATATAGTTTCATTTTACACTGGTTTGACATATTAAATGTGCCCATTTATTTTTTTCTTCCATATGGCCTCTGGACAAATGCTTCCTTGCCAAGGTCACTTAAAAAAAGTGACACATTGGCAGGACGGACTTAAACTTCGATTTCAAATTAAAATCATCTCCCCCACCTCCCAACCTCTACCCCGCAATGGCACCAAATGTCTTTGGACTGATGAATTTGCATGAGTAAAAACTCAGTTCTACCGGTTACCACAGTTCACATTTTTATAATGATACCCCTTTTGTATGACGGGTGGACCACAGGGGATCCTCATGTGAAATCATACTCTGATAGATTTTTGGCAACCAGAAGTTTTTGTCTATCAGTTTGTTTGAGCTTACTATAGTAAAGACGTGTTTTTCTGCACACAACACAAGTAACAACTCCACGTGCAGTCTGTGCTGACAGAGAGAAGTTGAGTAATGGTTCCTGAGTGTGTAAGTGTGTATCGCCTGTTCCTCCTGGCTCCAAGCGTTCAGACAGTGTTTCCTTAGATCCCGCTACCTCCAAGTGTTCAGATGGTTTTTCTCAGATCCCGCCACCACCAAGCGTTCAGATGGTGTTTCCTCAGATGCCGCCACCACCAAGCGTTCAGATGTTGTTTCCTCAGATGCCGCCACCACCAAGCGTTCAGATGGTGTTTCCTCAGATCCCGCCACCTCCAAGCGTTCAGATGGTGTTTCCGCAGATCCCGCCACCTCCAAGCGTTCAGATGGTGTTTCCTTAGATCCCGCCACATCCAAGCGTGATCTTGGAAAGCATCAACTGCTTTTTTGTGACGTTTTCAACGAACACTGCTGCGTCACTTTCTTCCGAGTCGTCAGTCGTGCATTCCGAGTAATCCCGACAGATGAGTCAAAGTATGCTAAAGCGCCAAAGTAAACTGGATCTGATTTTGGCACTTGAATTTCCGACAATGTGTCCGCAAGGTCATACCACTTTAAAGTAGAACCATGTGTTAGTCGTGGCAAATTGTCCAATTTCTTGGTGGCTTTTGTGAACTAAGTCTGGAGATCCATATCTTTCATCAAGCCTTTGCCAGATGTGTTTCAAGCCCTCTGATTGTTTTGTACGTAAACAGTTTTAAGGTTAACAGCATGAATGCGTGATTCTTTTCCGAGCCATTTTGAAAGCAAGTCTATTTCTTCAGAAGCATTAGCATGCATTTCTGACGTCACTTGTTTGAAACTAGCCTTCCAAGAGTGGTACCGTTCAGGTGTGTCATCAAATGTAGACAGTCTGTTCTGGTTGATAGTAGATCTATTAGGATTACCTTAGCATCTTATAGATAAGACGTAAATTTTTCAACTTTTTCTTGGTAAGTAGCCATGGCTTTAGAAGTTAATGCCCTAATGCGTTGCATGGAAGTTGACGTGGGTGTTGTAACTGTTCATCCCCTTTGTCCAAATCAAAATACAATGTAGCTGATGTGCCGATGGTTTTTGTACTGTTGTGTCTTGAACACACAGATAACAAAAAACCCATATGTGTTCCAACGTTTAATGGATCTTCATGTGGTAAAAAACTGAAATTACAATATCAGTACAATTAGGAAAGGTGTTGACTAAATATGTATAGAAATTATCCATAACTTCTAATGTGCAACTTCTATAAAGAATAATGAAAACGTGATAAACATATTAAAAGCTATATTATTCCTGAAATAATACAAGTACAACGTGTATTAGCTTCGTAAAAAACACAAAGTATGTTGCTAAACACTACGGTCAAAAATGAAGATGTGCATGTAAACTTTCGAATAGTGCGCAACTCATAGGCTAATCACTAGTTTACCGGTGATGCATGCGCAGTTTGATGATGCATAAATATATTTTAATGGAAGGTATATCCATATATTTATAAGTAATCTGTCATGATATTTCAGTAAAGATTGAATGCGGTTTATCAAAGTTTCAGTGAATGAGCAAATGTTGAAAAATGTTAAATAGAAAATCTGTGTCCATGCCTCTTTGAACATTATTGCAGCATGATCAATATGGAATGAAGTCTAACAAAAATGTAAAGACAAATGCAAAACATTAAAAGAAAACCAAAACCTCTCCTCAACAATTTCCTATGAAATGATATAAAATGTACACAAAAGGCCACTGACTAGATTATGTGTGAACACAATCTAACTAATTAACATTTGTAAATATTGCATAACAATACAATAAGAAGAATTGAACACTAAGAAAGGCCATGTATTTCAACATACATTAAACATTATAGTTCCTTTGAGATCTATTTTTCATTCCTAAAAGAGGCTGCATACCTTATGCAGTGTTATTTGTAAACAGTTTACTTCATATATCATAAATATTTATCACAGCATATTGGGTGTATGACTTTAATGGATGGTAAATGATAAATAAAGCAGTGAATCTGTTTGGCATAACACATGACAGGAACCAAGTCACAAATCTGTATGTCTATGGGCAAACAAAAGGATTATTTATTAAACAGTTGTTCCTATTTTGGCCGAGAATATGTAAACAGAGTTGCCCTTTTTTCTCTTTGAACAATACCAGCTAAGAACTGTAGATTTTCCAATAGATACATTGTCTTTCTCTATGTGCAAAATAGCTCTCCGGACACGCACTGTCTTCCCAGGTGAAATATATTTTTTGTGATGGTTTTGGCATTTTTTACACCTAGATTTAATCTGATTTCATGACACAGCCTTTTTATGTGGTTGTCTAAGCATTTTGTTCGGAAAAAAAGATGATGATGTTGATGATGATGATATATTTAAAAAAAGATGCAAAGGAGGATGACTTTTTGATATGCAAGTGTAAAATTGTTCGAACTCAAAACAGACATATCCCCCCACCCCCATGTGGAAACAGTAAACCCATCAGAAACAGTTATTTACATTACATGACTTTCATATTTATCATACATAGATACATCATATCTTCATTTTAAAGGTTATCCCAGGACTGGTACACCAAGTGTAAGGATAATGAGACTGGTTGTGGTGACATGTCATATATCCATGGAATGATATAACTAATGAGACAGGTTGTGATATCATGTCATATATCCATGGAATGATATTACAGTGAATGCATCAGTATATATCACTTTATATATTTCAAGCTGATACTGTCTTCATATGACTGAAAAATTGTTGGTTGGATGATTATATAAGTTGTTACAATGGTGATATGATGAGAATGATGATAGTAGTAATCATGGTTAGCAGCTTATACTAACGGAGTTGAACACAGCTAACATAATTTCATTGTTGTTACATTGTAATAATGAGGAAGATGAAGTGAAAGAAGAGGTGCACGCCGACTAAAAATCAATGAAATAACTTAATTGAATAACACAGAATGGGTTTATAAGTTGGGATAAAACTTTGCGATATGTTTGGCAGACATATTCATGTTCATTAACGAGACGGTCCCCTTAATGTAATGATCCGTAAAACCCTAAAATATTCGCGTCCTCTTTTCAGCTCACACATCAATTAACACACGTCCAAAGAACAAACAATTTCTTGTGGTGATAAAGGCATATATCCCCATCAACTGATGCCATTGGTTTGATCAATAACACTATATTACTGGAAAATTCGCTGTTGATTTGCACTTTCGTTTTTGTGTATCTCCGAAGAAATGTCAACTTCAGGTGACCTCGGTTTGGTTACGCCATCATTTTCGGTTATTGCAAACGGCTAGGCTGAAAATGTCTCCATGGAAAACCTAACGGGACATATCTTTTTCTAATGCCTATGCTATTTTTTTGGTTTAAATCTACAAAAGTTGTAAAAATATCCAGCTCAGATTTGGCTGATCCGCAATACCCTAAGATCCGCTACACCCCAAACAACTGTATCTAAGCGAGTACAATTCATTTACAACATATAAATTAGTTCTGATGATTTGATGTATCATTTTAATTCACTTTGTTTCTCTTTTTGTGTGTGAAGAAGAATTGTGAAAAAGAAACGAAAGATAGTTAGCCGTCTATGTTTACAAGCGAGCGCATAACGAGTAAGGCTAAAAGGGGTAAGGCTAAAGGCAACGGCCAAAGGAGTTATCCCCTTTTTTAGGCTGTTTCAGTAACCTCCCTTTTTGGTTCGAGCAACCGACTAGTAGAAACAAAATACGGTATATGCTGGCGTGTAAAAAGACATTTACCACAAGCTCTCAGCTTGGAAATATCGCAATTATAGTTTTGAAAACTAAATCAAGGTTTGTAGTAACAGAAGTGTTTGAAGCACACCTCTGCGTAACTTGTTTTGCATTAAATTGCATTTTTGTAAGTAGATGGTGTAGTAATTTAGTTATATTCTTGGTCTTTCTTTCTAGTGCATAAACCTCCAAATGGTTTATCACCTGTTGTAAATATTTTATTGGAGTAACCCTTTAGAAGATTCTTGAATGCTAAAAAAATCTGTACACTAAAGTGGCTCATATTTGGTAATTATCTAGGTATTTTTACCCTAAATTGATACATAATGGCTAATATCTAGTATATTTTAAGAGCAACCTCCGTCCATACATTTAGCCTAAAATGACAAATATTTGGTAATAACTAGGCATACTTTGTTAGAGCGACATACATCAATACCTCTCGTGGGAGGCATTCGCAAAGTCAGAGAGATTTATTACTGAAGCCTTTATTCGTTAACAATATCGCAGAAAGGCTAAAGAAATGGCGGGAAATCGAGCCAATCCACGCACAACATTTCAAAGGCTAAACAACACTCAAAAACAGTGACAAATGCAATATGATGAATACGCACTGGTGATACATAGTAAATGCAAATGATCTCTATCAATGGTGTCAATAATCGCATATAATTACCTCCCTGGGGGCTTCTTCTCGCAACATGCATGCATCGCAAATGCCTCGCACAGAAAACTTACAAGGGCAGATAACTCCCATTGACTTAAACAATACGCGCTATGATCTTTCGTACTTAAGAACGAATCGACCCCAACAATACCTTTAGCATACTATATTTGGTAACATCTAGCCATAAACTACAGGAGCATCCTTCGTCCATACCTTTACCCTAAAATGGCTTGTAATTGGAATTTATTTATAGTAAACTCTGTCCATACCTTTTACTAAAATGACATACTGGATAATAACTAGGTATTATTTGCATAAGCAAATTCTGTCCATACATTTAGCCAAAAACAACGCATTCTGGGTAATATGTAGGTATTATTTAATAGAGCACCTTATGTCAATACTTTTATCCTAAAATGGATCAAGCAGCAGGGTGTGTGTGTGTGTGGGGGGGGATGACATACCACCTAGATAGGGGCCGAGAGGGCGCATTACCCGATCTAACCCCCTGGTGGGGGGTTCAGCCCCACATTTGGGGCCGAGCATACCAGCTAGTCCCACCTTTTTGGGTCGAGCGGGGCCAGCATACCAACCGGATCGGGCCCTGTGAGGTCTCATTATCCGATCTAGCCCCCTGGTGGGATCTCCATTAGCCTTCTTCCCATTTAGTGTGTATAAAGCATACACACCGACACTATGAAGGGTACAGACAGAGCTCTGCGGCCGGTCCTGCCTCAATGACTAATGCAGAATTCACATCTTGATATTTCCCAAAGGCGGCGGCACGACGCCTTGAAATTCTGCGGGTTAGGCGTCAAAAACGACCTGGGGCTGTGCCTGGCCTGTGGCTATAAGAAGGAGGGGTGAAAACATTACCTGCGTCAGCAGAGAGCCTTTGCCAAGGAATTTATGCATTGGACGACCATCGGAATTCCCTATTAGAAGGATATGTTGTATTTGGATAATCCATTATGCACTATGGACAATTATATGGAAGAGTTACTTGCAGAAATGCCGAC